>JAQGBD010000285.1:0-36688 GCA_034698165.1 Punctoribates punctum | reverse complement strand
TGTCGTTTACACCAAAACTCAGTTTCAGACATATTGTGATTCAAACGTAATTCGCAAACAAATCGCTTCAAACCATTCTTTACGTTATTTCAAGCATTTGAGGAGAGCCTCAAACTCTTCGCAAACAACGTTATTATTAATACGTGACCACAAATACAGGTCTAAACAACCCTTAAGTAAACTTTCGAGAGGTGTGGGAGTAATGCAAAGATTATATTTCTTTTACTTCAAATATAGGATATTAACCATAAAAATAGATTCATATCTTCGATCAATCTTTTTGAGTGATGCCATAGAATCTGTAGTTTTAATATTTTATTCAGACATTACTTAAAACAAGGTGTCCCAGATCACAATTCAACTCTAAATGTTCATGATAAGTTTTAAGTTAATACAAATTATGAATAATGATAAACGAGATACTGACCAAGATATTTGACTTAGATGAATTGGTTCTCTAAATGTTTGTCAGAATAAAATCTTGTAAACGAGAGGTGGAGTAAACAAATGTGAATTTACTTTTGTTGTGTCCCCAAATGTGTGGCCATATAGGACAGGACAGGACAGGACACCCTCAACAGGAAATAATTTTTCACTACTTTGAGTCAATTGAATATTTAACTCACATCTCATCGGACCTAATATGAAGTGATGTCCATTTGGATCAACACTTTTCTCACAGCAGATATTTAATATGTTGCTCGCTATAACATACTTGATATACTGTATTAGAATGGTTTTTAGCCAGGTTGCATTTATTTGATGATCGTTAAGATTCAATAATCTTTGTTTACTGTTAGAAATGGTCAGCAAAAGAAGTATTGTTTATCAGAATGTCTAATCCTCTGGGGTTTTGACATAACTTTTCTTGTGTTGCAAAACAATGAACTTTCAGTTTCTTTAGTGAACATCATTTGAAATGCAGTTCAAACTCCTATTCTTGGATTTCGTTTGAATGATATTTAAAAAAAATAGTCAATTTCTGGAAGTAAGAGAAAATATGGATAAAAACTAAAACAAGATTAAAATTATCGTGACTTTTGAGGTCAAACACATTGAGAAAACAGAAAATGCATCGATTGTAGTGTTGTGCCTGTCCTAAGACTAGACCTAATTATCAAATAAAGTAAGGTCTCAATAAATATATTGAATGGGAGTAATGGGAGTAACTATCGCTTGAAGTGAACTGAATTCTGGTATCGAAAATATTGACATATTGTTCACGACCTCTGATATCGGCAGACGTTTCGCCCAACCATTTGTTACTCACTTTTGTTTTTCCGCCGAATTTAGAAAAGTTTCTAATTTTATATTCACCGCAATGTTTGAGACCTAAAATTCGATGAGTTTTTCCGTAAAGAAGTCAAGAGATTATCATTTCTTGACTTATACTCCATAGGAATTACACTCAAACTCGATATAAGCCCTCAAATAAAGCAAAAAACAGTGAAAGCTTTGAATTAATAAATCATTTTCTCAGATAAAGCCGTCAATAATCACAAAAATTGTTTATACTTTCATTTTTGGTGTAAAATATAACTAAAAATAGAATTTGTATCAAAAGTTTCAAATTTTTTGATTTCTTTTGAGAAATAATAAATTGAAGTATCTAGTTAGACTTTTAATTATTCATTTTATGAGCGGAAATTTGACATTTCCTAACATTTCCTAAAATATTGCCCCGAAAACAAGTTTTATTTGAAAATAACATTAATTTTGATTCATTTATATCTTATGAATAATAATTGTATAGATTTGATGTCGGATTGCAATTAACGCAATATTTCATAAATATTAGCATAAAATGAGAAAAAATTGATTTTAATCCGAATTTGATATCAGAGCAGAGTTTTGATTGAATATAATATATCGGAAATTAGAAATTTGAAAACTACTTGTCATTAAAATTTGTTAAATCATTGATGAATTAGAGCCAAAACAAAGAGAAAAACTCAGAATTTTTAAATCAAATGCAGAATAAAAACAAAACTCAGACTAAAAATAGCTTTCGTTTTGATTATTGCGAATATTTTATTGAATTTATAGACTCTATTAGCAAATGAAATGAGGACTCAGACAACTCACTAATGATTTATTTCTCAGTTTTCAAAGTCGTGATTGGATTCTAATATTATTTTTTCCAATCTATTGGTTAAAACTTTTGTTTGAATAATCAGTAATTAAGTCTAAAACGAAAAGAAAGCCATAAATTACTTTCTTTAGATGAGAGACGAAGAATGATTTCATTCAAATCTTGGATAATATTGAAGTAAAATCAAAAACAATTATAGAATAACTATAACTCATTTTATCAAATGATCTGAAAATTAGTAAAACTTTAAATAAATTAGAAATTGAGTTAATTTCTTCATTGATATTATAATTATTTGAAAGTTTAATTCTGAATGAATTAAAGTCAAAATGAATTATTAGTTTTGATTCAATTAGTGAATTGAAATCCAACATAAATATTACGATTCGTTAAATGAGTTAATTTTAAACACGTTTTCAAACCAAACACAAACCAAAAGTCAATTTAAACTTTTTTAATGCTCTTATTATGAAATCAATTGCTTAGATTTCATCACCTGAACCATCAACTAAGCCCTGACTGGAGATCAGTCCCCCGATAGCGAAGAGGATTCGTTGACGTCATTCTGATAGGGCTTTTGCTAATCAGTTAATTTCAGAGATGCTCAGAGAGGATGTAATAAATATCTCAACCTGGTAGCACAGATAATCTTGACTCGAGTCCTCTTTATTTCACGTTCACCTATTTCACCCATGCATTAACATTATTGCATATCAATTACTGACCAACAATCTCAACATACAAATCTTGGTCAGCCCTCCCCTGTACTCTATCCCATACTGTCTATGGTTAATAGGATAACGAGTTGTGTTAAATAGAGTTAAATGGATTCAATTATTTTATATAATGTCTGCAAACAGTAAAAAGAGAAGCAATTAATTGGCGAAAAAACAAATAAAAATTAAGTGAAATATTGAGCCATTGTTCCCAATAATCAACTCTTGAGTCTAGACTTCAGACCAGAAATGTATCACTCATTTACATCTTTTATGGTATCAGTTTAAATGGCCTTCAAATTGGTGCAAAACATGAAATTCCAAGAACATTTGCTGGACTTTTTCTTTGAAGATGCTACTTTTTTGTTAGGTGTGGGCCGAGCGACTCAGGAACTGAGGAACCGACAGACAAATTGCCTAAAAACAAATCCTAAGTATCTATTCTTATATTAATTTTGAAAATATTTTAAATACTGAATAAAATTTCAATTTTTGCTCAATTTTTCATAAAAATGTGATAATTTTGTTGGGAATTGGTTTTAGTTAAGCAAATAAAGTATGAAAAGAAGTAAATTAAACAACAGGTCTGTAATGAATGGTGTTTTGAATTAACCCATATTTTGTTAAATATGTAGAAAATATTCGAAAAGTTAATTACAAAGCTATGAATAATTGGCGAATGAATTCACAGAGAAATACGTGTAAAATAGAAATCCAAACGAAATCTCTGTTTATCGATAAATAAGTTTAGGGAATAAAATATTCAAAGGGGTCACCAAATTTTGATATCAGTTTTAAGCCCTTTATTTCAATGAATATCATTATTATCAAAGAATTCACTTCTAATTGAAAACGAATTAATCTCAGAAATAAATTAACAAAAGCCATAATTTGTTTAAAAATAAGATTTATAAAGAACTCGATATATTTGTTGGATATCGAGCCGATTATTCTGATCAGTATTCATGATATGTTCTAAAACTTCATTAACTCGAAGCCAATATCCCTTTGAATGGAAACACAAAACCGATGAACGATATATTCAACGATATATTAAGCGCTGACTTTTCATTAAATTAATCCTCGAAACCAATTAAGAGCAGAAAATTTGCACTGATTTTCAACCAAATTATTAATTAGATTTCGATTTCTCCACTGAAACGCCTGAGCGATGAGTGTTCGATATATTCAGTCACAGGAGTGACATATCTGTATCAAATCCAAGATTAATAGCCATGTCATCCAACGAATTCTGTGAATCTATTACTTGTTTTAAAATATTTGGCATTGAATTAAAGGGCAGATACTCTCTGGGCTTAAAACTTGAATTTTTATTAAATAAATATTGAGTTTGTTTACAGACAGAAAAAAATAATTTATTTGTGAAGACGACCACTAATCTGATGAACACTTGTTTTTAACTGATTCAAGTCATTCGCATTCTTTGATTTATTCCTTGATTTTAAAGATCAAATTTATTACTTAATTGTCTCTAAGTTCAGAACTTAACGAATATTTTTTTCAGAGCCACAAAATATACTAATATTTCGGATCCGAAAAAAAAGCTTTTCCTATATTTGTTGGGCAGAGTTGGGAGTAGTCATGAATTTCACCCTAACCTTAAGGGATTTATCAAGAGGTTTATACTAGAGATTAGTAAAAAAAATTGCCTGCTCAATTGGGGAAACGATCTAAAGAATTTGAAGGTCAATGAGCGTAAGTTTTCTAAAAATGACTTTACTGTGGGAAGAAACATGAGCTTGGCCACTTTCTATATCCCTGTATGTGTGTGAGTGTGTGTGCGTGTGCTGTGTTTTGAAAAATAAAAACCCAGGAGTCAAAAGAATGGTTGACTAATGAAGACGACTGCCCGGTGTTTGTTTCAAAGCAAAAGTGCTGTCATTTTTCAATTCAAAACAAACTTAGAAATATTTTTTGTAAATTTAATGAATGGTTGGCCTCTCATCGCTATACTTATGAAATTAATATTTGCATCGTCTTGGAGATGAATTGATGCAACCCCTACCGTCCCGTTGCAGTCCCCTTACAGCCCCCTTACAGCCCATATACAGAGTTTCAACACGTGTCGGATATTATTTATTATTCAAAAATATATTCTCAGAATAGGAATAACGTTATTCAAGAGTTATCTTAAAAATTTGAATAAATGTGATTTTAGTAATATTTGGGCTGATATTTGAGGTGAAGGCAAATAATTATTATAATAAATAAGTATTTGATTTAATTCGATTTGAAATGATTCGGGTTATAAACTTGATATTTATTATCCAACGATAGTTATTGGTTTGTAAATACACATAAAGTGACAGTTATTTAAATGCATTGAAAACTCTGATAATTCAATGCAAACATTTATTTTAGTAAAACATTTATTCATTTGTTTGTTTCTCTTAAGTCAATATTTGAATTATATTTATGTGTTTTGACTTCTGATCGAAAATCATTGCAAAGGAACTCATAATTTGTTGGATTAGTTGAAAGAAATCTTCAATAAGTAGAGAAAGAAAAAAGTTTTAGGAAAAGAGCAAAAACATTGACCCCAAAAGCAAATTGAAAAATAGTGACTCAAAACTCTTTTTATGATAGAAAACACCTTTTATTGTAAAAGTTTAGCCACAAATCAATTAATTGTTTATATCATCAAATGATTAGAACTGGATTCTGGTCCGAATTGTGGAGACCCTTATTATTCATAAGTGAAAAAATTGTTTAATTGCACCACTTTTGAGGTTTTGAGGTCGTCTTCAGATTGAACTGTTAGTCGCCGACCACAGAGCTGTGGAACGGATCGACTCTTCGCGACGGCTGTGCGCAGTAGTAGTGGATGCCTTCAGATGAAGGAGGGATCAACACGTGTTAGATCTGAGCCAACAATTTATTTATACCAAAAAACTTTTCTCTACTATTCATTCAATGCTTGAAAGCTCACAACTATTGGTTCATTGCATACATTTCACTGTTATTTGGATAAAGTTTAGGATAACTTCAAACTTATCTTCTAATTGTCATCACTTAATACTGAACTACAATTAATCTGACATAAAATGACACAGTTGTCAACCATCAAGATTCTGGTCATGGGAGCAAAATGTGTCGGAAAGAGCGGTAAGTCTTCATTGATATCTTTGCTTATCTTATAATTTAGAATTAAAGGGTAACTCAAATTTTATGACTCAATTTTCAAAGATTAAATTTTAGATTACTGTCATTTGTGGCAAATTAACGATAGATGACTAAGTCTAAGAATATTCTTGGTTTTGTCAATTGAAATATAAAATCAATCTTAAGCTTTACCTGAAGTGATGTATCAAAATAATCGCCGCAATTCATATCAAAATATAAGACATTTTTAACTGATATTTAAGGAAATTAAATATATATTAAATGATTAATCACTGCTTTGATGATTAATCGCAATATTTTTTACAACCGGTTCAACTGTTTTGTGGCTTAAATTCAGATATTCTGTCATTTTTAACACAACTCTTAAGGATTGTATCAATTTTTGAATCGTTTTTATATCATATGTTTTAGCGAAGCGATTGCTTTTCCAATTGATTCAACAAAACAATAGAAATAATGTCCTCGACTCAATCAATATCTAAGTCTGGGTCTAAAAAATCAGAAGACTTTCAAAAGCAATGAATGTCTAATGCATTTGAATTTGAATAACAGAAGGGAAACCCTTCGTCGGCAGAGAATTGCATTAATTTTATTATTGCTTTCATTCAATATAATTGAAATGCATTTGAAGTGCAATGACTTTGTATTTGTTTTGTCTGCGATTTTATCATTTGATTGAATCAATTGTGGGCTAAGTTTGTTTTAAATTCAATTCAATGGCTTTAGAATCGGTTATATTTTTTTTATATCAATTAAAAGCATTGGAATACTGTTGGCGTCAAATATCGTTCGCCAGAATTGTTTGTCTTTCAGAGGAGAACTGAAATTTCAATGTTAGCTATGAATGCAATCAAACTCTTGTCTGTCTATCAAGTCTTTGGCTCATATCCTAAAACCTTGTGTTTGCCCACAATTATTACAATTTTAATCGGGAATGTTCTTCAAAAGTGACAAATAGTTATTTAGTCTCAAAACAGTTATTTCACAACTTTTATGAACCAAACCCATAAAAATATTCAAGTTTTAAATAATTTCCATTGCAATCAAAATATTCCAGTTATTTGCGATATTCTTATTATTATTACCACTATTTTTGTTGTAAATTCAGACTTATTTGACAAATATTCCAACTTTTGATTAATTAATTTGTTTTCATTTTCCGAATGCATAACAAATTTTATCACAAAATCTATTATCGAAAGGGAAAGGGATTTGATTTCTTTTGTTTTTTTAAATTATGAAAAGAAAATCAAATATTTTTAGAAATCTTATGAATTCTAATCTTAAATATTTCTCATTATTAATGAGATTTTTTTTCTTGAAAAATGAGTTTATGAGAAGAAGAAAAACAATTTTATGTTTTATGTATTCTTTTTGTTTCTTCCAATCAATCGAAATAACAAAGAATATTATGGACTCCCTATAAGTGCACTTCTATTACAACACATGATTTCAGACATGAATCATGAGATTTATTCAATTACTTGACTTTTTCGAGTGTCTCCACTATTTTACTAGTTGTGCCTAGGCTAGTTCAGACTTCAAAATCAAAACAGAATTCAGTCTAATTAGTGGAAAATCATAAGCTTAAAGTTTATTATCCAAAGCAACTAATGGCGCAAATGATTCACAAATACAACTAAATCACTAAAAACTCTCTACTTTTGTGCTTCAAGAATTGTCCTCGCTCATTCGTTATTATTCTTTTCTTTTCCTGTGGACTCAGCCTTGGCCATACCCTGTTTGTCTGTTTACTTAATTTATAGCACAACAGATGCGAGAGAGAGAGAGAGAGAGAGAGAGAGAGAGAGAGAGAGAGAGAGAGACTTAATTAAGGGAAAGCCCTAATAATATTAATTGGAAGATATGTTGAGTAAAAAGAAATTCATTGACCTCTGAATGAGTAAAATGAAAAACAGCGAAACGAATAGAGTTTTTGCTAAATTTGATGAAAACAATCCCCAATTCAAGCGTTCATTCGCTCTGTAAATCATTTTTTGATTTAATGCTTTTTAACGGTTAATGATTTGGGATTAGTATTGAAACTAAACTAAAGTAAAACTTCCTCAACATATCAATAATCGTAGCATTGCTTTGGGTTGTATTCTCGAGTGTAAAATGTGATGCTTTCTCTCATTTGACGCCAATATTTCATAAATTCATACGAATTGATACTATCAACAGATTAATAGAGTGTTCGGTGCTTTCGGTCTATTTCTTCCTCGAGTCTATTCATAGATTTTATCATTATTTGATTATTTCAAATGATATTTTCAGTAATTTCATGAATGACTCATTTTTGGTTAATATAGAGAGAAATGAAATTTTGTTTATTTCCTCATCTATTTTAAGCACAAATTCGTGCATTAATTCAAAGAAAAATATTTTCTTTTTTTCGTACAATAATTGAAAAGTTTATCGAAACAAAACTATTTCCGAAATTAACATAATATTGAAATTGAGTTCAATTCGGTTTTCATTTAATATATTTCGACAAAAAGATTAAGTGAAACATCTCTTCCCGTAAAATACAATCTCAAGTTTGATTGCATGATAAATATCGACAGATTTTTTCACGCCTTGGCCTAAAGCAGGTTGGGAGTCAGCCCCAGAGAGCTGACAGCCTGTGCGAGTGGAGTGCCATTACTTTGGACGACTCAGTCCTTGATCTACTTATTGCATAAACACATATATCACTGATCTCTCGACAAAACTACTGAGGATTTTATTGAGAGGAAAGTGTCATCGAATGAGTGAAAAATTTAAGGAATGTCAATAACACTCCTATTTTTAACAGATTGTCTCAACTCATTTAAATTCAGATTATTGTTAAAAACAATAATTCAAATCTCGTTTCCATTTATCGAGTCATTTATGAATTGGTTTTGTTTAGCGGCAAATAAAATGAAAAATAAGCCAAAAATATACTCAGAATTGTATAAGAAATGCAAAAACAAATTTATTTTTCGAAAGCAATTCAATTGAATTAATATTTATAGGAAAAGATCGGAATTTTTCTCTTTTCAGATCGTAATTGAGTTTCGGTGTAATTGTAATCAATCGAAGGTTTGGTGAATTGAAAATTCTGTTGTATTTATAATTCTATTAAATGAGAATATGTTCCAAGATTTCCATTAATTCAAACCCAAAGTTTTGGAGTCATTTACTCGTGAATAACTCAAACTGCACGCAGAGCTCTCAAATGATCTAGCTTGTTTGTTTAGCTATCCAGCGGACCGGCTGTCAGAACGCCTGCAGCTATAATTGATTCTGACATAAGCTATTAATGTCAAAATATCTCGCAATTTGACAGAAAATCATGTGATTTAATCTTTGAAAAAATTAATTTACTTCGAAAAGGAATAAAATTGAGACAAAATACAGATATTGTGTTACAGTTTTGCGATTAATTAATTTTGTTTCTTCTCTTCCACAGCAATAACCGTAAGATTCCTAACAAAGAGATATATCGGCGAATATAAGTCAAACACAGGTAAACCATAAATCATGTGATAATTCAATGTCAAAACCTCGTTATACATACGGATTATGTGAATACAGGCTTTCCTTCTGATTATATCTTTTATTAGATAATGCTTTTCATCATTCATTGCATAAAAAATTCATTTATTAACCAATAAATACATTAATCGTCAGAACTCCCAAAGCTTTTTGTAATACATTTTTGCACAACAAATGTGTGAAGAGAAGGGATGAGTTAACCATCAAATGAAGAGGATATCAGAAATTTAGTGCAAAAACTTACAAATATTTTGGAGATCATAATTAATTTTCGCGGAAAAAATGTTCAACTTTTACAAGAATTCTTCAAATTTAGGAAAATATACGGAAAACATAAACCATTAAAAGTCAGATCAGATTCTATTAAAGGGTTTATGTTTTCGTGATATTTATTACCATTAAAATAATGAGCTGTTCCTCATTTCAATGCATTTTTAATTACATTCCAAACAATAATGAATTCATTTGAATCTCAAATAAAAATTAGTTTCACCGAAATTCAATGCAAACAATAATTTATACAAACAATCGATTGAATAGAAGTTTAAAATATATACAAAATGTGTTAATCCTTTTTACTTATACTTTGAATTTAAGGGTACTTTCCATTCAATGAAAAACAGTTTACCGGTACATACATCCAAGATTAAACTGCTTTTTAGCTTTTTTAGAGTTCCTAAACAAAAAAGAGAATTATTTTATTGCTTTGTTTAGTGAAAACTCAATAATTTCAGTTCAAAGAGAGTTCTGACAAATCGTTATTTTATTTGAAGTCAATTCTGAGAAAATAATCCGAGTTTTTCTCAATCTGTTGTTTTGTTCCCAATTGGGATTCTATTAAATTTGAGGCTCTGTTCCTCTAATTCACTGTTAGTCAATACCAATAAACAGAAGTAAAGGTACAATAGTACACTGGTACTATTTTTCAGTACATGTATTCACCTTTTTATTACCTAAATCTGGAAAACAGAACACAAATTAATTTTTATGAAACAATATTATATCATTGACTGGATATTAATATCGATATAATCTATATTTAAAGATTGGTTTTATCAACAAACTGTTAAAACAGAGGATGGAGTTGCAAGAGTAGAAATCCTGGATATTTCCAGGGATTGGAAGGTATGCTTTCCTGCGATACACTCTGATTGGCATTTGATTAAAATCCTTTATTTCTGGATATTTATAGACAAATGAAAAATTTGAAAACAAGGATCAAATAGAATGGGCAGAAGCTTTCGTTATCATATACAGTATTTGTGACAAGCACAGTTTTCTGTTGGCCCAACAATATCTCAAATCAATCACAGAAATCCGAGGACCAGTTTATGTGCCAATAGTTTTGTTGGCCAACAAAACTGATTTAGAAGTCGGTCGACAGGTCAGCGTCGAAGAGGGCACTACTCTTGCCCTGAAATTTGGCTCTCAGTTCTATGAAGTCAGTCTATACTCCCATTAACTCTATAGGCAAATGATTAACAAATATTTAAATTCTGGTCAATAGATATCAGCGGCAGACAGTAATTTGGGGGTTTCCCAGGCGTTTGAATGGCTTCTCCATCAGTCACACAAAAACAATTCGCGATCGCATTCATCAGTCAGTTCTCAACGAAGTCAAAGTCACCGCAAATTAAGTATTGTTACCGTTTCGCGAGTTTTCAGTGCATTCGGTCACGTCTTCGGCAAAAGTCATAATCACAGTAATGACGACAATAATAACTATAACAACGGAAACTCGATTCGACTTAAGAACCAAACGAATTACGCGTTGAATACGAAGAGAAAGATCGCGAATGTGATGATTCCAGTGGTCCGGAGGTCTACCAAACCTGTTATCTCTCTGTGAATGTATTTCTAATGAATTTTCATATTTCATGAGAAGTATTGTATATTAAAGTCTGTGATATTGATTGAGACTAATTCATACATTTGTATACAAACCAAATATATTTGTATTATATAACAAAAATGTTTATACAATAATTAAAGTGTGTATTGAGTTTTCAATCTATTGTATAATATTATTATATAAAAAATTTCTGATAATTCCTATTTATTGATCAGAAAATGTCACTAAAAACTGAGCCATAAAAGCCCTAAAAGCCATTCCAAACGTTTGTTTGAAAGTTAAACACAGGTTTTGGATACAAATTCTGGAATTAATTAGAAGTTTGTCTGAAATTTGCATTAATTTAATTATATGATCCATTAAATGTCATTTCCAGTTAATCAATAAATTTGATCATTGATTACATAATTTATATAAAAACTCAATTATTTTGCATAATATTTCTGATATCTCTTCATTTGGTTTACATAAGACTTACTTAATAACTATTTCTGACAAAAATCAATTCAATTAGTAATCAATCCGTCGATTGGTTTAAAAGCAAAAAATAAGTAAATTATAAAACTTGAGAATCACTGAATCAAACCATTATTCGGAAAGAAGTTAAAAGCAAATGATGTATTTGAGCCAGGTAAAGTCAAGACACCAAATAAATCCGATTTGCGAATAGTCTGAGTCGTGACTTCGCTATTACTCGAATCGATAAATGCATTGCATTTTGTTCTTTGCCTTAATCTCAATAAACTTTAGATATTAGGGCTAAAAAAGTAGCTGGTTCTTTTTTGCTACAATCTTGTTTGGGAGATAAAATAGCAAGCTAATAGCAGTGTACCAGTTAATTGACTAAAAAATAAAACAAAATGCCAAACAATTAAAAATAAGGCTATAAATGTGAATCCTGTTTCACACAGAAATTTGTGCTGGATAACAAATTTGTTGAAATGTTTGGTTTTGTTAATAACTTAATTATTTTATCTTCAGATTCAAAATGCAATTCAAAACTTAAAACAATCGCATTAACTAAAAGTTTAAACTAATTAATGGGTTAAACCGTTCTTTGGAAAGCCATTAATCATAATATGATTCATATTCTATATATTTATACGTTTATAGATATGGAATGAAAGCCAGTGTGAGAGCCATCCATCAAATATTAGGTTTCATTGATAACATCAAATTCTTGATCTGAATATCGATTACTTAAATTAAAAACTTCACAAAAATTAATTATTTTATAAAATATTTGCACAAATTTTCAGAGTTTAAGCATCCGTTTGTCTAATTTAGTGAATTAATATGATTTGTTAATGGTGCTAGGTCACTTCTGTGAAGTCTGTTGACATTGCTTTATGATGCGAATAAAACAATGTTTATTGCCTAGCTCCTTTTTGCACTTCAAATGTAATAATTGCTTCTATTTATTACCGAACGGATTGTAAGAAATAAAATATTTTCATTTGTTTTTGATCTAAACTTTTGTGTATAAAATCAATTTTTGAAACATTTTCGCGATCAATAAAAACGATATTCGAGTAAATAAGTTGAGGGATGAAAATGTTGTGGCAATTAAGGCAAACCATTGACAGCTTTACGACACTATCGAGTGATAAGAGACGGAATCAAAAACCATATTATGGGGAAAGTTAAACGACATCAGAAATAATAAAATAAGACCAGGGATAAAGTTGTTGGAACATTACTCAACGGCTACTCTATTGGAGAGCAAATTGACAGAAGTTGTGTTCACTTCTGTTTGAGTTCAGGCTTTGCTTTATTGCAGACATGAAGAGACTGAAGAAACTGAAGAGAAACGGGTTTAATGACTCGTTCACTGAAAGTTCATTTAAAGTCAAACCGAATGCAGTGAAGAGACGAAGACATCGAAGACATTGCTCTCCATTCGACTGATCCGAGAAACAAAACAAACAAAATCGGAGACAATTTCCCAAAAGATTCCCAAATGCTATAAAATGTCTATAAAAATATGAAATATTTGTTTTGAAATAATTGAGTTATTACTCTATTATATAGACAACTGAGTTATGCCAGAAATGGACAGTTCCTTGAAGTAGTTCCCCATAGAATTGTAAATATGGTTCAATTTGTGTTAATATAGATTTGTTCCCTCAAACTATACTATACTTTATCGATGAAAATACATTTTTCAAAGCATTCCGTTATTTAATAAATAGTGATATTTGTGTTCGAGTTCTTTGAACGAAGAACTCAGTCAATGTTCGGTGACTTAACTCACAATTCGATGAACTTTTTCCTCTTTTTTATAAAAAATAAAAGTCTAATAAATTTCAAGCCATTGGTCAGAGATTTATCCCAAACTCAAAAAAGTAAACATTAAATCAAATTATAGTAATATCTCTGCAAAAGAGCTCTAAAATCATTTGCAGAGAAATGTTTTATCAGATAAAGTGAAAGCATTGCCAACAAAATTAACTTTTAATTTGCATTTGTGTTGAATCAGTGATTGACACCACACGAGTTCCATCACCGCTACCACCAGGAGCAAGGACAATTTCGAATGTATTAATTAGATGAGCAAACACTCCAAACACTCATTTGAAGAGTGAGAACAAAGAATTTACACAAAAGTCTATGACATTCAAACACTTCAACTCAATCGTGGATACAAAGAGCTCGATCAGGGGATGTTGGCTTCCCTGATATATTTCACTTATACCTAGACCATTTTTATTATACTTTCTCTAATGTTTTACAATAATGGGGACATAAAAACCAATGAGATATTCAAAATACCATATTTTCAGAAATGTTTATTTCATGTAATTTAACCGAAAATGTTTTCTAATGGTTTCCTAATCAATACCTACGCTCAGGTGTAAAGACCTGAGTGAAGGGTTGATTGAAAAACTCATTGAGTATTCTTTTGAATCAATAATTTATTGGAAAGTTTATTAATTGGATTCATTGAATGGCAGAAGTAATGCCTTTAAGAGGGGATTACAGTAACAAAGAATAGAGTTTTTGATAAAAAACGGTTCACTTCTTAAACTTTTATAAGAGTTAAATGTATTAAACACACAAAGAATTTGCATTTCAATGACCATCACTTCACGGAGAATGAGTTAACAAGATTATCACTTTATATTCAACGAGAATCCGAATTGATCCGGATAAAATAAGTTGTGGTTAGTTCAATGATCTCATCTTAGTTTTAGCCAATTGTATTGGATGGCAAGTAGCAAGCACATTCTCTGTTGATTAAATTAATTTGTAATTCCAATATTTTGGAGGAAGGAATCACTGGATCCCTACCCATCCCTACCCCAGAGAATTGATCCCAATTTAAGAATTAAATGAGAGACAAACGCCTTCTTTAGTTTCAGATCTAAACTAATACTCAAAACAAACTGAATGTCGACAAAGACTCAAATATTACTCAAATATTATTTCATTTGTGATTCAGTTTTAATTAAATTAATTGAAATATAAATGAGTAACGAATCGATTGCTTCGAGGATTAAATCCAATAAAAGAGCCTTAAATTCAAACGAAATACTCGAAGACTTTGACTCAAAGACTAAAAAGAGGAAAAAATTGGGAAAATCTGAGGAAAAGTCCGACAAAACTGACTCCAAATTATCTGAAGTGAAATCTGAGACAAGTCTTAACGATCTTAACGACGATGTCTTAGAAGAGATATTAAAAAGATTGTCATTCGCTGACAAAATACGGTCTCAAAGAGTCTGCAAACGATGGCAGCAATTGATTGACCGCTTGTTAGCCAATCAGACGGCGCTCGGGATGAGAAACATTGCGTACGACAGAAGTGACTGTTCTCTCACCGAAAGACATTCCGTACTCACCCACGACATCATTGACAGAGCGGTCTTTGAATTGAGTGAAGATGTTCTGAATTGCGATGACTTTGACTTAAGAAATGCTATTCAACGGAATCAAAGCCAATGTTTGCTTAATTTGCGATCAATTTTCACCAAATGTCCAAAAATTTTGTCATTAGATTTGCGTTCAATAGAAATGAGTGAATCATTGGTTGAATTGATTGATGAGTTCTGTCCTAAACTTGAATGTCTTCACTTGAACTCAATGGTAATCAATGATAATGTCTGGCATTCGTTGACCAATAGATTGAGTAATCGATTAATTCATTTAACGATTCGTAATAGCATTCAATTGAGTCAGAAATCAGTTGTCGAACACTTCATCAGAGGTTGTATTCAATTGAAATGTTTGAAAGTCACCGAATGGAACGAAAGTCTTCATTTCAATTGGTTTGACTATATTTGCGATTCTGTGGATGAGATTCATATCGCGTGCACTTCTGCCAAACGACTCTTCAATTATGAAGACATCAAAAGCAGAGATAATATAAAAAGACTCAAATTATCGACTTTTGAAGCGTTTTCCCAATCGGTGATCGACAGCATCGGACAGACTTTTATTAATTTAACTCAAATTGATTTAAGAAACTGCGAGGGGTTTAACAAAAGGAGTTACCGATCGATCGCACAACTGTCTCAACTCAAAGCCCTAACTATGGATCTACCGTTTGCTAACTGTGACGAAGACTTCGCTATTTTGACCCAAAATTGCCCTAAAATGAGAAAAATTGAACTGAATTTTGGTTTATTGACATTAAGTTCATTGGAAATGATGGCCGAGTTTTGGACAGAACTGGAGAGCGCTTCCTTTCGGTTCGTTACCATTGAAAAACTCAATTCCGAGGCTTTGGATGTTTTTAATCGTTGGAAGTGTTTGCGAGCCCTGACTCTGACCGGAACCAACATTTGTGACGATATTAATCGAGTCATTCATAGCTCTGATTCATTGCGTTCTTTGAATTTGAATTTATGTCACTTCATATCAAAATCAGTGATCAATACATTCATTAGTTGTGCGAAACGGAGACCAAAGGAATTGTTCGAACTGTGGCTCAAAGAGACCAGAATTCATAAATTCAATACTTTTAAAAATGTGAATCACATGTCGGAGGGGGTCATCAAAATCAATAACCTTTACATTTATTTTTCACCCGAAGATATTCACTGATTTTCATTCAATTTATTAGAGATTTCATTATTTTATTTATTATTAAATGAGTTTTTATTTTATATTTGATTTTTATTGAATAAAACTTAATATTATGAAAAAGTGTTTAATTTTGATTAAAACTAATATTAATTTGCTTTCAGTCGTCAGTTATTTCCAATTATTTCAATTTCTGCTCTGATTTCAAGTTATTTAAACCAAATTCTATTGAATTAAATGAAAAGTTTAAGTTTAAACGAATCCAATTCTTTGGTTTGTCGTCAGTTTGTCAGTCATTCCATCAAATTGTTGACAATAATTGACCTAAAATTCAATCCTTTGTTCCAATATTTGTTGGAATTGAAAAACCATTCAAATGAAACTCAATTTGCAAATTGTTTGAACCCTTTGTTTGTTTCTAAAGATTTAAAAACTTAACAATTTATATGATATCTAATGTTATCATAAAAATTATTTAAAATTTCATTGAATTCTCTTTTCTCCAAAGTTTGTAGAAAAATAAAATAGTTTTTGAGTCTCATTCTGTGCTAATAAATCATAACTCAAACTCATTGAAGCACTGAATTTGTGCTCAAAGTTATGAAAATGAAAGCCAAGAAAAAATTACCTAAAAATCCAATTTTTTAGTCGAGACTCAAAATTAATTGAATTGACTTTCAATTGAAATAACTTTTTATAAACAATCAAAAGAGTTAATGATTTTGAACAGAATTAGATGTGAGTCAAATACAGTCGAAGAAAACCAAGACTTTTGATATTTTTTAGGTTTGAAAATGAAATTAAAGTTCAAAAATCAACGAAAAAAAAACCATAAAATCAGTTGACTTTTGAGTGCAACGAAATTCGAGTTTTTTGTTGTTTTGCCGACAAATTAAATATTTTAAAAATTCTTTAGATAAAGAAAAAGATGAGTTATTAGAGCTTTCTCTAAGAGTTAACTTAGCGAGCAATCAAATGAGGAGAATATTTATCAAATGGCCTCAAATAAAAGTTTGAATAAACGGTTAATTTTGGGCGCTTTTCAGGTTTATTGTAGCGAATACTGAAAATACGGAAGCGATTCATCAGAAATTGTGTTTTGAATACTTTCTTTGACTACAAAACAGTGCAGTCAATGGACAGCAATAGAGACAAGTTTTTCAAAATATTGTAAAAAACGGAATTGAATTCTAAGGCTAACGAATAATTGAATCGAAACTATTTGGTGTTTGAATGCAATTCATGCAAACCCTTTGAATTTTTTCACCGTTTTTCAGATTTATAGCAAAAACAATTCAGATGAACAACAGAAACATTAGATCCGAACCAATTGAAGCACTTTTCAAACATTCCGTTTATTTCATACAAAAATCGTCGAAAAATGTTTCTAAAGTAGAACTTGAATTGAGAGGAATAAGAGGCAAATAATGTTTGTCTCAGCGATTATATGCTAACCAAAGCATGTTTTCAGTTATTTCAGTTACAAAAGAGATTTGATTTTCACACTCGGCTTAAGAGAAGTCAGAATACTTTTTCAGTCAATCCATTTCCCGGATTCAAGACATGCAAACGTTAGACATGTTTTGCTTCTTCAGAGCTTCAGTTTATTGCTGTTTATGTTTACTATCATTGCTCTCACTTAAGAAATGCCATCAAAAGTAAGAAATGATTGATTAGTCGTTTGGAATGAATGCAAATCTTTGCTTATGTAACAGATTTTTGTCATTCATTTACTCAAAAGTTTGCGAATTATTACTATTGAAACCCAATTCAAAACTTTTGCATTTGATTTAATTGATAGACGGGTTATGAAACAAGTGAGTAAATGAGTAAGGCACAATCTAGATTATCGTTTGTTTGTTTATACAAACTATTTTTTGTGGCCATTCATCAAAATATAGGAAGCGATGAAACGTTTGATTTGAGACCAATTTAGAGCTCAATTTTCATGACTTTTATAGAAAATACAAATCGAAGCCATGATTTTTTGTTTGTCTTTTGTGGCAAATGATTATAATTTAGAGTAACGGACAGACATCATGTCTCAGATCCAGTTTTTCCTTTTGAATGGACTTATTTTTTGCAATATCACGAGAGACTAAGTACTCGTTCTTAACACAGACTATAATCATAAATATAATCATAATTCTCTCAAACTTTGAATAAATAAAAAGTTATTAATTTCATCTTAAAATTTATATCGTTTGAAAACATAATTGATTGAAAAAAGAGACTAATCCACGACAAACGAAGAAAATAAGTCTCGAAATAAATAAAATAATAATAGAGAAAACATTTTCATCTCTTATTTAAGGTTTTTGAGCCTTAAGTTTATAAGATTTGCATTCAATGTATTGTTTAATAGTTTTTCCAATTTTCTGCATAAATAGTTTAAACTTTATCTGAATAGTCGTTAAACTGGAAGACAGGAAAAGCTTTGGGTTTATTGTTTTGAAGAAAACAGTGTCGAACAGAATGACTCCGAGAAATAAGAGCCCTCTTTGCCCAAAATGATAGCCATTAACCTAAACATAAAGATATGAAAGTCTTTCTCATTTAATTTGATTCCTCAAAAACAAATCAGCCATAAGTTTGGAATTCATTGAGAGCTGTTCACTGAACATATGAATCACGTTATCATAATTATCTTGGATTTAATTTTAATAATTGAAGACTCGGTTCCACTGATTACTTTTGATTGCTGTCAATACCTAAAAGAGGAAACACATTAATATTTATTTTCCAGAATTCAATTGCACTCAATTGGAATATCAACCGAATTAACATTTCATATGAATTATAATAAACCCAATCAGTAAATGATTAAAAAGATTATGAATAACAATGATTACTGAAATAGATAACCAAAGAGTAAAGTATTGGAAAACTGGGTAATTTAATTATTTTCTTTTTTATTAATTAGTCTAATAACGTTGGTTTTGCTTTGTGTCAAATTGGCTAGTACCATTAACTAATTAAAGTCAGTCAAAGGAAGACTACTTGTTCAGCTCAGAACCAACCCTAAAAGTCACGACACTTGAGAAAAGTCGAAGAATTTTCAGTCACTAATATAAGGGTCACCACAAGAGTCTGTTCTCTAAATAAAGTCTCAGTTTTTTGGCAAATATTGCAAAAGGAATGGAATTTTAGAGGCATTTCTCAAAGCACTCGATTTGAAGGAAAACTTTCCTTTTTTAGTGAAAACATATGAAACGGAGAAACAGTTAACGCAAACATAAACACCAAACCATAATCTAAGACATAATCATTTGTCAAATTCCAGCCCTCGCTCTCATCTTTTTCTCATTCGCGAAGACATCCAAAGAGAAAAAATCCAAATAAATGACTGAAACATCTTTAAAAGTTAAACTTAAAATCTATACCAAGTCTGGGATCAGATTTCTTTGTCGGCTAAAATCAAGATATAAGCAAAACATGGGTTTCTAAATGAATCCAAATCTATAATAAGAGAGTTGTTAAGGAATTCGTGATTTATATCTGTTTGGAAGCGTTTTAATCAAACAAAACCCAGATTTTCAAAATCAATAAATTAGTTTTTAAGAGAGAGAGAGAGAGAGAGAGAGAGAGAGAGAGAGAGAGAGAGAGAGAGAGAGAGAGAGAGAGCTCTTGCAATTCAAGTGACTTTTACAGCGAATGTCAGAAATGACTTTTTTGGCATTAAATGATCAATAATTGGAAAGTCTCTTAAAGGGAAAGGGAGTACTTTACTAACGAGTAAAACAGGATATAATGTAATTTAATAGTTCTAATGATTGGCTTCAAAGTTAATTAGAGAGAGAAATGCAATTTTTATTTACAAAAAAATGTCTGAAACTTGAACTTAATATTTATTTGTTTTATACATAAATCGATGTTTTGACCGAATTTTAATTGAAATTCGAGAACAAAACCATTTCTGAGATCAAAGTTTTGGTAAATTCTTTTGGAATGACTTTCTTTGCTTTCAATTGGAATGCATTCGAGAATATTGTCTGAAAAGTCCTTCGAATAACAGTTTTTTAAAATTACATTCAAGTACTTCAAAAACCATTAGGTTTTGAATAATAACTATTTCTTTATTCATTGATTTTTCCCATTTTTATATCATATGTTTCGCATAAATCCAGAGCTCATTAACTGATTTCTGAAAAAAGTAATAATTGAGTTATTGACTCATAGACTGAGACCTGAGTTATTCTCTGCCAATAAATACATATAAAAGAAAAAGTATTGTTTGTCAAACATTTGGTTAAATAGATGACCGAAATTCCCAAAGAATTGGTTTTTGTGATCGATTTGTGATTCGATGCAATTATTTTCATTCATCGCATAACTGGTTATCGATTGGGCTATACTTCGCAATAATTCTTTTGTTGGGCTCCGTCTTAATGTCTCTTCTCATCTGTGCTCTCATTATATCCACATTTATTTGTGAGACTTAATTGTTTATAAGATTAGCTGACATTCATTATAACCGTTGTGAGAGAGATATGTTTGCCCCGAATGACATACATTTGAAATGATTGCAAAATTACATTAAATGCATTTCGAGCCGGAATTCTCTGACAATACATTTATTTGGAATTAATTATTATTTGATTGAAAACTATTCAAATGAAAATGAAATTCAAGAAAATATTAATATTCATTCAAATAACTGAATAATTGGATAAAATTGGAAAATCACTGAAATTAATTAACAATTGATTGTTATGACCAGAAGATTAACTTTCTTTCACCGATCAAACTCTGCGCAATCACTTCCACTTTATTCATCAAATATCAGGAAAATTGTTGTCATTAATGCTTTCTTTTATAAAAACAAAGTTTCCTTATTTTCTCGTTATTTTCAAAGAAAAAGAGTTTAGTCTTTGAATTGCGACCAAATTTCAAAGACCTTCACAATAGTAATGGGAAAAAGTGGGGACAAAAAGTTAGACTTCAATTGAAGAAGATTTGCATTAATGCGTGACTTAAATGAAAAACAAGTGAAGTCCGACTAATTATCGCCTCTCAAACGACATTAGCTTTACCTGAATTGTCACCACTCCTGATACCAGTCCTGTAGTGAAGAAGAACCGACAGATTGTTAAATTCAGGTCTTTATATGAAACTTATTTCAGGCATAACTCAAAATTGAAATCTGATTTTGGTTTTAGTTGAAGGTCGGGTCGTGAGGTCACACTCAACACAATTGTCTGAAGTTTTAGTTTTTTATTCAGATATTCGACTTTTTATTGAATACAGGATTTGTAATAATAATCATTTATTTCTAATGTTTGTTATAGTTTTATGAATCGAAATACAGTGGATATAGGTTTTCTTTGCATTTTGATTCTTCAATCAAAAGCATCGCTCAGTTGGAAAGCCTTACGAGAAGCCAGTGCTTTGATTATCAACTCATCGCCATTATTTCAATCATCCGATACCCGAATCCCACAATCTTTGACTCAATCAATACAACCATTTTTGGTGTCAATCATGATATCAGACAATGACTGAAATGTTTTTTACACCAAATAGAAAATAATAGACGAATAAAAACAAATATTATTTTTAAAAATCGTCACTCAATTGTCAGGGTTTGAAAAGGAGGTCGTTCTCCGAGGAATTAATTCAATTGAATACAATATACTCATTAACCTTGACTTCAGACATATGGCTATTATTTTCAATATTCAAACGTTTAGATAAGAACTTGAATTTAAACATATTTCTCAGGTCTGGTCATTACTGAACGGACGGCATATCGTTTAATGTCTGAAAATTATAATCAAAAAAATGGTTAAATGTTTGCATTTATCGCCTTAAGAACAAAACCAATTACTCATTAATTTCAATGCATTCAATAAAACTTTTGATTCGACACTTTTGCCGAAATTAGTGGAAAGTACGCCAAACATGACTTTCAGCGATAATTAGTTTCGTATACAACCATAAAACGAATCGATTCAATCGATTGCATTTTATAAAAGACAGAACAGACAGATGTTGATCCGGTGCCCATTGCAAGAGCCTATCTATCATTAAACATGGGTTTGATTAGTTCAAGTTTGGTGCGGCCGGAGTGAGCGCCAGATGGTCTTTATTTACACTAATTTACACTACTTTTGCTGGTTTTGGCCACTAATTGATGGCATGCATTGAAAGCTCGCATTTGACACAAAACCCAACAATTTTCTCATAAAAAGTTATTTTCAAACAAATCCTATTCAGGGATTAATTGTCGACTTGAAGGACAATTTGAATTCAAATATCCTCTCAAATCATTTAATGAATTGGAGCGAAATAATCACTAAATGAGAGAATAGGTCTAAACTGACTCTGTTTTGGCACTCAATGAATAAAAGGCTCATTTTTGAGGCAAAAAAACAATTGAATCAATTATTACGTATTCATCAAATGAATAACTTATAAATTGGTTGAACGATATGAACAGAAAAATGGATGAATTAACTGATAAATTACTTGAGATAATAGACTCCGGAATAATAAATATTCGAAAATTAGTTTATAAATACACGATATGACAAAAGGGCCAAAAATAAATCTAATCGCTTATAATTGTTTTTCTCAACAAATTTTAGGTAATTTAGGTTTGAAAACAATATTTTTGAGTAAATCTATTGAATGTTTGTTTGAAAAAAGGTTTGGAAGGTATGGAGTGTTCGCTCTGTTGAACACATTTGCCTATCGATAGTGAACACAAGTTTGCCATCAAAAGCTCGGATCAAATCCAGGAAGTGATACCACCACCGATAGACCCGTTCCTATCACTAGACTTGAATCGTATTGTTTGGCAACTCATGGTTTGCACAGAATATTCAATGTTAATGAGTGACTACTCTAATGAAACGCTGGCCTATTGTTTATCTAAAACTGCATTGTCTTTAATACTGAACTAATATTTAAAACTTGATAACTGACTTCAAATCAATGGCTCAAAACTCAATCTTGAGTTCCAATATTCAGGTTTACTGTTATCTGCGAAGACAACTATTTATTTATAGCACAGACTCTTTACTTTGGATTAAAGTCGTGATCACTA
Organism: Punctoribates punctum; assembly: GCA_034698165.1. Lineage (NCBI taxonomy): Eukaryota > Metazoa > Arthropoda > Arachnida > Sarcoptiformes > Punctoribatidae > Punctoribates > Punctoribates punctum. The sequence continues at coordinate 13,289 of JAQGBD010000285.1, read as the reverse complement.
ACCAGAAGCCGAATGAGTCATAATCACGGCAGACGCCGGACAAATAGACCCAGATAATTACTGAATCACTATTATTAACAATAATTTATTTTCTTCAATAGCATTACTGTTCGATAAAACTATAAAAATGATCTAAAAATAAATATTATTCTGAGTTTAAGACAGAGTTCTCTACTTTTTTACGAGAAATGAATCATAAAAATGATTATTAATAAAAAGGAGAAATGAAAAAATAAATCTAATTATTAGTGCTTTTGTTGAGAAGCGATTGCATTAGTGCATTGCTCATTCAAAAAGTTGATTTGCTTCTAATAACAAGTAATGGAATTTGTTTTTATTGAAATTCTGTTAAAAAGATAATTAATTAGAAAATCAATTCTGTTTAACATATAATTTAATGGAAGGAAGCAGAGAAAATGAGCCATGCAAATAAATTATGTGTTCAAGTTTCTCCAAAACCATTGTTGAAATGCTCTTAACTCACTTTCTTTGGTTCAATTTTGGAGAGTTTCAAAGAGAACAGCACTTCATTTGAGAAGAATGAAAGACAATCAAATCCAAGACAACTATAATAAACATTTGGCTCTGATTTCATTATTTCATGTCTTTATTCAAAGAGAAAAAGAAATGATTACTACTTTTCTCCGCCAAATATTATGTTATCTTATTTTTAGAAATTCAATGAGTATTTGAACTCAGTTTTTATAATTACACTGTTTTTTAATAGAAACAGAATTATAGTATAGTATTGTAGAGTCAGTCAGTTATGACTGATTTGTTCGCAGCGTTAATGCATTAATGGGTCACACAATGGCTTTCAATCGTCAAATTCGTCACAATTGTTGAATGTCGTGATCTATACCACCGAATGTCGATTTTTTCAATTAGACCTCAACATTGAATGAGCTTCGTTTCGATGGATTTGATGGCTGTCCAATCGATAAATATTGCTCTTTCTCAACAGTTGCTCTTATTTTAGTGGTTAGTCTTCTAATCCATAGAGAATTTTGGATCCCTTTCCTATTAACTTATGTAATGACCTGCTTTCTGCTCATAACGGGATTTTTCATTTGAATTTTGATTGAATATTCACCAGAATCTGGTTCACCAAAAGTATATTTACATTCAATCAAATGATCAGATTATAAATGATTTGACTTTCATTACTATTTTAATCTCATTTCAAATGCAAATTCATTTTAATTTTTTTCAATAATACGATTCAATTATATTAAATGGTTTTTAATTAATTTCATTTAAAACTCTAATGAAATACATTTATAGAATAAAATGAAAAAATTGAAAATTCAATTAATAACTATTAACTTAATCTTATATTAAAGGGTTTACTAATTTTGTTGCTTTATATACAAGAAAAGAAAATCTCTGATTAATATTTTGGTTTTCTTCGCAAAAAATAATTAATAAATTTAGGAAACTGTTGGAACCTTTTAGTCTAGATTTCAAATAAAGATCTCGAAAAAAGTATATGAAAACAATGAGTTCTGGTTTTCATTCTATGCTCTGATAATAAGATCTTTCGATAAATAAAAATAAGTTTTTGTTTGAAAACAAGGAATTGAAGAGATGTTCAGAAATCATAAACTATATTATATATTATATTATTTGATATTAGGTTTAAAACATCAAAATATTCACAATTTATTATCATTTTTTCCCTTCAAATGCATTATAATGTTTGAGTCACCAGACTTTTAACTGGTTTTCCACTCAAATTGTGGGCTTTCTGTGGGAAATGTGTTAATCATTTTTCATTGTCTGCTCACATCCTTCAAACATGTAAAATAGGTGTTCCTTTAATGACAAGAAGACTTTACCAGAAATTAAAGTAAGTATCCGTTTATTCCCGTCTAATGGTTATTCCAAGAAAAACATGTTTTCCCGAAATATTGAAATATTTAGCGAATACGGAAAGAGTGGAGAAATAAAATCATTAAGACTTTTGTCGGTTAACAATAACTAAATGAGTCTTTGATTAAAGATTTGGGAATCGATCCTTTGATTCATTAGGAACTGAATTGTTTGCAAAATATTCTTTAAAATTATGTAAAATATGTGCGAAATAATAGGATTTAGTTAAAGAAAACGCCTTAACTATTGAGAAGATAACTATAATAAAGAGTTATTTTATGTAACATTTGATTCTTGCGATAACTTAAATAATGTAATGTTTTTTATTGGAGTGAATTATATTAATATCAGATATAATTGTTTGCAAAATAAGTTCTCTCCGATAAGTTTCACTTTCAAACTCATTATATAATAAGTGATTTTCTGATCGATTAAGAATTTTTGTAGCAAATTCTCTCACGATTTTGAGAGGAAGGAAATAATCAAAATTGTTTCTACCCTTAGAAGAACTAAATTTAAATCTAAAGAATTTACTGTTGTTTATGGGTTTGAGTTATATTTGAATTATGAAAATTATATTTTTGAGTCAATGATTGTGTTCTATACTTAAGGAAGTATTGAAAATAAATGCGAATTAATGAAAAGTTTTGGTTAAGCTCTCGATTTATTCAGTTTTAAAGCAATCAATTAGAAAATGACACCAAAAATAAAATCAATTGTTATGATACTGAGTGGCACTTATTTTTTCACTCAGTCTTAACTAATATCCAAATAATAAGCAAAATATATCCCTTTAAGCAAATACTAAATCACTTGAATTAACTTTTAATTAGGAAATAACTATTCAAACGAATAATTGTCTTCTCCTTCTCTTTAAGTTAAATTTAAGACTTCTTAAGACGAGGAGAAATAATAAATGGGTGAAGAGTTCACTAAATTTCAAAATTTCTGCTCAAATCTCTTCAATGATGAATAAAAGATTAAATTTGTTTTTCAAAAACATCATATAATAAGTATTTGTTTTGTTTTAATAATTGATTAAATGACGAAATTTGATGATTCAGTCGTTTGGAGGAAATTCAGGCAAAACTGAAAACAACTGAAAATTAAAATTCGTTTTCTTTCAAAATAATTACTGATTTTGAATTCGATATATGTTTAAAACAACTTTTAAATGTCTTTACCCTTCGATTATTTAATCTAATTATCATCAGATTGAGTCATAAAAAAGTTAGCAAGGTCTTAAATTGATTGCTCTGTTCTCTCCTATCATTTGTTAATTTAATTTTTTAAATAATTTTTTTTATATTAAGTCAAATTAGATTTGGGGAACAGACATATGGCCTGCATTTAAATGCAAAAGTGGTGTAGTCTGTGGTCATTAACACTGGAAAATAGTATAAAATGGTTAAGTGAACCATCATTTGCTCATTTGTTCCATTATTGCCATCATTGCCATCAATGACCGTAAATGAACTCTTCTTTGCACTGATGGGCGAACTCTCGGCTGTTATTAATGTGAAAATCTAGTCATAGCTATCGAACGCCCTTTCCTCCAGTCTTTCAGTCAAACAGTGACTGAGTTTGTAAGTGAAACAAAAATTTAGGCTTTTGTGGGGAACCTTTCATTTTGGCACTGGTATTGGTACTGGCATTGGCATTGGCAGTGGTAGACTAGGTCTTGCTCTGCCTCCGCATCAAACAAAATATGGTTCGCATCTGTTTGACAGATGTAATCGAATAGCTCTCCCTCTAAACGGTATTTTCAACTCTCTCTCTCCCTCTCTCTCTCTCTCTCTCCCTAAATTCAATTTGAAAGTTTTTTTTGAGAGCCTAAGATATGTGCAAGGTCTATGCTTGGATTAAACTGAAATATTTTCTCATTAAATACAATAAAATTCATTGGAATGTTTGCAATCGTTTCCCCACTGAAAGTAGAATTAACTAAAATAAATGGACTCAAATTGAGTTTAGACAATCGTCTGCTCTTAATAGTGAATTGGATAGATGTGAATTATGCCTTCATTGATGCCTTGCTCATTCCAAAAAGATTTATACTCTTAGCATATGTAAAACAAATATTTGATAGATTTTTCTGCGAAATGAGTTGACTTTCCGTATGTTTCGAAATTCGTTTGATTTGAGATTATTTTTTGCCATTTATTGCAAATTAGTTTTCTCTGTTTTGAGCCCAAACTGAGCCCAATTTGAGTCACAAAATAAATAATCAAATAAAGACTTTGAGCTTTTGTTTGTTGTTCGAGACATTCATATGATATTATTCGTCAAATTATATCCTGCAAAGCAATTCCTAACACTTCCAAACTCTAGTATTTCTCTCAATAGTACTGTTAGAGAGGGGGCGATAAGAATAGGTCAGAGCCAGACATAATCAAAGCTGCATTGGTTTTACTCTATTTGCGAGTCCAGCAGCGATCGGCACAGAATAGTCTACGCTCTACAGTATTGAAAGAGGCGATTGAACCGAACATCTGAGCTCTAAAAAACACGTGCTCTCACTTTCACTCAATTGAATGTCTGGATGATTGGAACCCCTCTCATAACTGTTGTTCCCCTCAGCGGAGATCGTCTAATATTTGTTGCAAACCCAACAAATGGTGACAGTTCTCCGCCAACACAGACCTCGCAGTCGATCGTTGGCTTAACTCAGATCAAGACTAGAAAAATGTTTTTCAATCATTTCGTTTGATATGTTTTTCATAATAATATCCCAAAAGTGATGTTATCTCCAGTTTTGATGTTATTCGACAAACGATAGTAAAAAACAAACTGTAATTTGTATGGATGTGTGTGTTCTCCAGTTGTCTTGATTTTTGCTCTGAGCTCTGTTTCTAATGGAAAACATTTACCGAAACATTTAAATTACAACATTAGTCGTCGTTATCTCAACGAAACATTTGGTTTTGAACCCAAAGCAACCTTTAAATGAAAAGTTTTGAATTTGAGATCCTTTAGAAGTTTGAAAGTTTTCTCAGTTCGCCTGCAGTTCTATTCGTCTATTGTGTCGACGATTTGGCGAAACTATTTTCAAAACTACTCAAAGAGGAAAAGGAGAGCCAAAAGTTTGCTCCTAAAGGTATGGCAGTTATGTAGACCCTGTCAGTCGCGTAACCATTACTTTCTGGCCATTGATTTATGAGTTTTTGTAGAAATGAGAGAACCATTCAATTGAACTTTGATTTCAAAAATATTTTCTCTGTCCTGGAGTTGAGGTTTTGAATAATATTTGCAAAACAATAATAAAAATTTCTATAGAAAGTGAAGACTGAATGATATGAGATTTTGGTTAAGTCACTCGGTTTGAGCACAAGACAGGAGAGGAATGTCTCCGATATTACTAAAAAATGTCCCTCTTTTTTAATCTCATATTCAATGTCGAGTTCTTATATTTCTAGTTCTTCTGCCCTCTCCTTCACTCTCTTCTCGAGTCTTAAGAATTCTTATTGAAAATAATCGCTTTGAATAAAGAAGAGTACAATTGATTAGATGTCGTACCAGAGAGTGGTCTCTGGGGGTGAATGGGGTGACGAACAGACCGTTAGATATTCAACATTTAAACCAGATTTTAAATGCTATGCAATCACCGAATGAGTGCAATGTTTTGCTCTGTTTGTCGTCTTGTCGTTCAGATTACTCGAGCCCTTAGTTGACGGGTAGGCTGTTCTCAATCAGTCTAAAAATTTTAGTCAAATGCTTCTGTTTCACGAAATAACAATAATCTCATTCGAATTGAGTGTTAACTCATCGAGTTCTCAATTTTTCGACAAACATTTTTGATGCCGTCGTTTAAACGCTTCAAGTTTTAAGTTTTTGCATCGATTTTCTTTCGGCGATATTATCGTTGAAACACTTTTAAAGAATATATATATTTATATATATTAGGCCTTTATTTTAACTCTAACTCAATGTTTTTGTTCATTTATTTTGCATCAAATATAATGAATGCCATTATTTGCGAACTCATTCTTTCTGTTGATTAATATTAATATTAATAATGGTTATGAAAAAATTCCCTTCAATTCTGTGATCACTAATGAAAGTGGTTTTCGGCGCATATTTCTGGAGAAAAGTTTTATTGCATTCAAACGTTGATTAGAAGTGAGTCTCACTTTTGTTTGCAATTAATTTCAAACTTTACTAATCAAAAGTCGTGTTCACTAATAATTTTAATAATATATCGTTGAATATATTTAACCTGAAAACCAAAACCAAAGTTTGGAAAAAACCGATAATGAGTGCAAAAATCGAGTATTAAATTGTGGTAAATATGATTTGACAGGTTTGCCAAACAATGACAGCTCTTACATAAGTCGGACACAAACACCGTTTATGACAGTCTTGTTCAGTGATTTATTCCCCATTTCTCTCCGCTTTTGATCGATTCAAACACTTATTGCTTTTGATTCGCGAAAATTTATTTAATTCCTATTATAGTCCAAATGTGTGACTCAAATGCTCTGTGTTTTCAGTAACTTATATCACGACTAATATCATTAATAAAAAAAAGTGTTACAAGTTATTTAAACTTTAAAATGATCTTTGAAATTAGATCACAACCAAAATAAGGTAAAAGTTTGTTACGCGTTATAACTTTAATGCCTTTAATAATATACTTCAGAATTATTTTAAAATTCAAATTTCTCTGAAGTCGAACAGAAAAAGATATTTTTATTCAAATTATTGATATTAAGCCGAAAGTAATTCCCAGATAACGAAATTTCCATATTTCCAATTTAACCTTACTCAAATTTCCAAATTTTGGTGTTGTATTTCATTGAGAAAACTTTCTGTTTCCAAATAAATCTACAAAATTATGGCTCTGTTTGATAGCTCTTTGATCTATGTTTTTCTCAGGGATGCTGAGAGGAAGAAAGCCTATCCGACACCCCATATATGCTCAGTCTTTGCATGTCTTCAATCACTATAATATGTGATTCAGAAAAACTCAATTCAAAGAAGTTTTTCAAAGCAATAAAATGATCCAATTTATCAAATTTGGTCGAAAAGGCCATTACTTTTAGAATTGATTTAAAAAATTCTCTGATTGTGAAAAACCTTTTGACTAAAGGTTTGTTCCGAAGTTTTTTTTTATAATTCAAAGAAATGGGAAGATTTGCAAAAAGAGTGGTTCTGTTTGAATGCAATACAAAAGAAAAGTTTAAATTTATTTGAAAGCAAAACATTTTATGTTTTTTCTATCGTTTCATAGGTTTGACAAAAATTATTCGTTGTCTGACTGACAGAAACGATGGGCGATCCTAATGGAGCCGTTAGTATAACCAACACCAGTGTTACAATTGTTGACCACAGCTCTGGCGGTGGGTTTACATATTGTGGACAGTCTAGTGACCCCTCAGGTCAGGGGAAGGCTGTAATACGATTAGAATGCAATCACAAAAGGAATAGCGATATAATGGATACGAATCGCAATGAATGCAATGCAATGACTCCAACAACAGCTCCCAATAGAGAGAGACTGAGAGAGAGACTGAGAGAGAGCCTGTTTGCCACTGAAACCACTAGTCCTGGCAATACTGGCATCGCATGTAATGGCAGTGGGAATGCCTTACATTTAGGGCGAAGTAAGCATCGACTCGAGCAGAGGAGAAGTGCCACCAGAGCTGATCACTCAGTGTATGTGCGCTCAGCATTGGCAGCACAAGCAGTACCAGTCTCTCAGAGCCAGAGTCTAAGCCAGGCCTACATTTCCGCGTTTGACAACAAAGCCTTTTCATGTGATGGCGATTCAGTGGCTCCTGAGCTCCAAACTCAAAATATCAGTCCATGTCTTCAAACAAATCCATTATCTGTGACTTCAAATCAAAGAGTTTTGCAGTTAAACAGTGAAGACTCGACTCTTCACTCCTCCAGTCGGACCTCAATCACTGAACCACTGATTAACGATGATATTTGTGTCGACGATTGTGTCAAAAGTAGTCCTAAAGATAAACATTGTTTTATGAAAACCAATAGTGAACCCGAATCTTCGCTTAAGGAACAAGAATATTGTTCCTCAGGTGATCCCAACGGACACATCATAAGGATTCGGGTCCGCCGTAGCACTCGTTCTGCCCGATCGTCAGTAGTCAAACATATCGGTGTCTTTTACTCGGATTTATGTGATGTAATTAAAGCCAAAAGAAGTGGCACTCAATCCAACTCTAGTAATACCAATAACTCATCCAATGGTAGCACCAGTTCTGCAGCTCAGTCACAATCAGAACAGACCAACAGACCGACCAATAGACAGACCAACAGACAGACAAACTCTGCGACAAATGTCAGGACTAATATCTCACAACAAATATTACTCGAGAACCCACATCTCATGAGTAATACGACAGTTCCAGTGCCACCACAACCACAACAAAGCACATCACTTCCATACCCGACTCAACCCCCACTTCAGGCCATAACATGTCTTCAGACGAATCCGATTCACTCGCATTTAATGTCCGCCAATTCAACGCTTCAGAGCACTTCTCAGTCCCCAAATCGTGCAAATGAGGCGCCTGTCCACGACTTACCCGATCTTCTGAATTCCCATTTGCCTCCACCGCCATATTCCACTCTTCCTCCCCCTGGCCTACAATTGCCAGCCCTCTCATCGCTACCCATATTAGTCGAAAGGGGTAGAAGTACCCCAATTCGAGCGCCACCACCGCCTCCTCCTCCTCCACCACTACCAGTCGCTGGTCGACCACCGTTACCGTCGCGGCGAATACTGCACGCGCCCACCTCAGTGCTGGCCCACTGTTCCCGACCTAACTATTTAAGGCCCACTTGTGTTGTGAGTGAAACCGAGACTTCTGTGTCGAAGACATGTCTTCCCTGTAATGGAGTCTCAATTCGATGGTTTATTTTGTTAATTGCATTCATCGGACTTTTGTGCGCAATAATCGGCACCATTTTGGGTGCGCTTCGGACAACAGGTCGCGAACATCTGACTCTCGCCCTCCTAATGATAGGTGAGTTATCTCATCCGAAGTCCCACTCTTTTTCACTCTTATTGTCTATTTTTTGTGTAAACTCTATTGAGTGCAACCCTTTCCTTAATTATTTCAAATTTAATGTTCAATTGTCTTAAAAGTCAACTGAAATTCCAACTCATAGTCTGAGCCCAACATTAATAATAGACTTAATTTCTTTGTATATCAAATGTCTCTCACTTTCTATCTCTTGGTTTGAGAGCAACGAAAGGCTTTAAATTGAATTAATTTCAATGAATATCTTCAAAAATATTGACTAAAATAATTGTATATCAAAAATGGGGACCAGAGGGCAGCCATTTTTCAAATTGAGTCTAAAAGAAATCTTCAACAAAGGTGGGGAACAGTAAAATGGGTCGCTCTATATGGGATGAATTAATGTGAGCAGGGCAAATATTAATCAATACACTGCATTCCTTAGTGATTAAGGCAAAGGGAAAACGAGAGAATTGCGTTCCTAAGAAACTGATTGGAACTTTCTCATTTTCGATTGCAAAATAATAATTATCCAGTTCTTCAATTTGTAAGCACCCCATACCTGATGGCTCGCAGTTTATGCGAAACTTGAATTGAAAATTATATTTTGATTGTTATTGCAATTCAAGGATCACTACTTTTTTGCCAATGTTTTACTCATCAGTTGGAGAGCCGAATGACTTGAATGACTTGAGGCACTTCATAACCACTATTGAGGCCGTATAACACAGTTTTGGTCTTTTGAGTAATACTTGAATTGTCTGTTGAGCGGAATATCTCCTTGAAATACATAGAAATACATTTAACTCTCAACTGATCGTTAAATTACATTAGAATACAATTCACTTGATATTCACTTTTTCATGAAATGCATAATTTTATTCGCATTATATTCCCGTTTATATAAAGTTATAAATATTATATAAACTCTGTTTCGTAGTCCTAAGCCTAATATACAATTGTCTGTAATTATCTGTTACCTCCTTCAAGAGGTCAAATGGACAAGCTCATTTAAATTGAGACGACAACAAACTGGTCCACTTATCCATTTACATATTAAAGGAAACAGTTTAAAACAGTGATAGCCAAGGGAATCCATATTTCTAAACTTGATTCAATTGTAGACTCAATTGAAATTAAATTTGGGTGAAAACCACCAAAAATGGTCAAAATTGTGGCTTTGGGTCACACTTTTCACATCCATTTAGAATTGAAATTAGATTCCATTTCCTGAGTTATCCCTCGATTTATATCTGATTTAATTTGAAAATTGTTTACAAACTTTGAATTCTTCACTAATTTGATGCGAATATCGAGTGTTTCTAAGAATAGTTTTAATTAATTAATTTTAAAATCCTTTGCAAAGTATTAACTGATATTGAATTCGCCTTCAGTTGGCCTCTGAGTAAAAGAAAAGTAAAATCAATTCCATAAATACTTATAATCTATGAATGAAAGCAGTTTTTGACTTCGATAACAGATCTAATCCTTGGAAAAAATCTTTATTATCTGTCAATTCGTTAATTTAGACAATATTTATAGTAACAGAAGGACTCAAATACTTCCAAATTTAGAACTTGTTTCAAAGCTCAGTAAATCACAAATTGAGATTGATCATTTTTTATCGAACTAATCTAACATTGATTTAGTTTAAAATTTTGATAACTTTTAAAAGCATTAAAAATAAAACCAATAATGAAATGAATTGAATGATTGAATACTGAATTTGCCGTTTGCAGGGGTGGGCATCATTTTGATAACTGTCAGTGGAATCGCGTGGAGGCTAACCTCAAGTGGTCCCACATGGAGGTCCATTTTAGGTCTGCAAGAACTGCATCCTCAACAGTCACTCTGTAATGGCAGCGCTATTAATGACACGTCTCGTCGTTTTGTGCCACGAGTTCCGGCGCCTTACGGGCGAACGGGAACCCATCACCACCCCTATGGAGCTATGTTTTATCCGGAGTTCCAGTACCGACCGCCCCCTCCATCATATCAGGCATCTATGCAGGAATACCGATTGAGATTACTGTTGTTGGACAGGTCTTCATCACACCCTCAGTCTACCTCATTATCTCCCGTCTCTCCGCCGCCCACTTACCGCAGTTCGACCGCTTCGAGTGTCACCGGAGTCATAAATAACAACATTTCAGCCGAACTTTAGTTTCAAAAGTTATTAATTGGAATTCAAAGCAACGAAATTCATGGACCGAAACAAGAAAAGCCTCGAATCGTTTTGGCGTTAATCTGAAATATGGGCCAAAATATCATTAGAATAAAGTGGTTTCAAATGAATATTTAATAAAGAGATGAAACTTTCATTTCCTCCTCTTTTTGTCTGATTATAAATTTTCAAGAATTTTCATTCAATGAAATCATGAATTTTGATACTTTCAGGTCATTCCGATCGTCATATCATATGATGTTTGGGCAGAAAATTAAATTATATAAAACTCAATGTAATTGTAATTCATATCACGTTTGAAATGATAATTGCATTTCATTGTTGTCGACACAAATCCGGCCGAAGGCTAACTCAGAGCCGGAATAACCACAAAACCATTCTTTTGAAGCGCCATAAAAATAAAAGTGTATTTCAGCTAATCTTTTAACGGATACCAGACTTTCGAGACACAGAAAAAAGACTGAAAATAGTTTATGTGAAACCACTTAATTGTAAATCAAATTATATATAATTCTTATAAATAATTAAATTTTAAAATAAACCAAAAAATAAGTAAAACTTCTCTTTTATTCCATACAAAAAAGGATTATTTTCAAGGATTAAAAGCCATTAATTCTCAGACTCTTCTTAATTATCAACCATTAGAAGAGAAGTCGAGGCATTCATTTTACGAGAGTAAACATTAAAAGTTGGGAATGGCTTTCAAATTGGCTCACAATTGGCTCACAATTAACTCAGCTTTGATTCAACATTTTTGATAACTCATACAATTCAATCGGATTCAAAATAGTTTGATAGTAATAAATGATAACCAAGGTTTATCATCTTTATTATGAATACCTTCACATTGCTTTGAAATATTAGATTTGAGGCGAAGAGAAACGTAGGAAAAGAAGGATCACTTGAAAAATGATTTTAGCGAATAAATCAATGAAAACAAATGTTATAATCAGTTAAATGATTGGATTTTATTTAAACATTGCTTTCAATTACGATATCATAAAAAAATTAATTAAAAATATTCATAAAAGTTATTAAATATGAAAATAACTTAAAAATGATTTTTTTTAGTATTGAAAGCAAAAAATGTAAACAAGATTTCAATTATTAGTGAATTATAAATCACTAAATGAATTGATTAGAGATATAGTCAATTGGTTTGAGGAATGATCTAATAGTGGCGAAGAATCACTTAATGGGTGCCTGTATTTGAGTGGTGGAAGTGTTGGCTTTTCTCAATTGGTTGAAGTGATAATTGTATTGTTTTATTGTATCCATCGGTGAATACAATTCATTCATTCGAGAGGCCATCCATTGATTGGTAGAACTGATACCACTTCCACATAAACTAAGGGCTAATTCTTTAATTAGATCCCAACAATGGTTGGCCACAACTGAGGGCTTGTATTCGATCTCTAAAAGCACTCCTTTAAGAGATGGGCCCAAAGAACAGGAGCCGACTCTAATGCAGAAGTCAGATAACGTCCACTTCTGACCCCTGACTTCGAGTCGAGACATCTTCTTATTGCTATAAATGGCCGACAGATTCATAATAATCGTATCGAAGGAGGAGTCGGCCACCAGTGAAGAGCCGGTGTCTAACAAAGCGAAACAACTCATCGGGTATTCGGATGAATGAAAAATGTTTAAAACACGTGATGTCTGACCACTCGGACCGGAATTTGTGTCCATAGACTCAGAGTTCTGTGCCGTCATCTGATTGACCGAAAAATATGTATCGCATTCAACACTAAATTGTCCGCATTTTTGAGCCCCGAATGACTCCAATTGTTTATTAATCGATTCAATCACTTGTTGACCACTTTTTCCCGACGGGATATTCAGTGAGTGAACGCACGAAACGCCCATTTCTTTGGATAATTTCAATGAAAATAATTTAATATTTTTAAACTAAATTCAAACGATTTGATAGAAAACAAGATTTTTGAAAATCAGACAAAACATCAAAACATTGAAAAACAAGTCTTTCAGCGAAATCTGTGGACTTAAATGTCAACTAAAAAGTCTCCGAAATTCAAAAAATTAAATTCATTTTTTCATTCATTCATTTCATCACAGATTTTCATATGAAGAGTAAATTGTTGGTTGTGGTCAGAGCCACCAGGATAACAGTCCTAATCCGGGCTCATTTATTGCGGCCTAAAATTCAAATTTCGGTTAAAATCAAAATCAATTCAAATGATTAATACTTTTATGAAAAAAGGAATTTTGCGCTTATTTTCCGA
>JAQGBD010000284.1:0-36713 GCA_034698165.1 Punctoribates punctum | reverse complement strand
ATATAAGTGAACTCACCGAACTGTGCGTTTCACTGACTGCGTAAGCCATCCAGGCCCAACTATTAACATTCAACACGAGAATTAGTTTTTTGCCTTGCACCGATAAGAGAAATCACCATGATCAACTGGTGTGCCTTGTAACCATTAGCTTCATCTATCACAATCATAAGTTACACTCTCCTGAAAGCTTATTTGTCAGCAGTTTAAACAAGATATAAGTCCTCTCATTATTATTCAAACTGATTGTGAAAGTTTGAGAAACACCAGCTGTGGTGACCCCTCATTCCGATAAGAGGACAAACCTGATTATATAAACCAAAACAAAGACAAGACTGAGAATAAGTGTGGTACGTGCCGACCATAATTCAACTAGGCAAAAAATTAGATATAAATGAGATAAATGAGATAAATGAGATAGGTTATTATTAGGCAGTCTATCTTATGAATGACATTTGGGTCGAAAATTAAATAAACATTTTTATGAATGGATTAAATCTTGTTTTTGTTTAAAATTTAATGTTTTGTTTTTCTATTGAATTGAGTTTCCGCTAAACATATTTCAATCACCACTTTCTCTGATTTATGTCTGTATTTATGCAGAAAAAAGTAATTAAAGTATAGTTAGAAAGAGAGGCCAACCTATTAGTACTTCGATGTCTTGTCTGAAGTTCTCGATGTGAAAGATAGCGATTTGGGATGACTTAGGAATGGCTCGAACGGTGTTATTAACATCTTTTGGTAAATTGGCGTCAATCCATTCGTGTGATACAAACTTTAAGAAACTGACTTCTCTGTCCACTTCATAGAGTTTGCCAGTTAATAGTATCAGGGCTAAAAACGAGAGTCCCTGAGAGCCAAATACAAAATACTTCATTAGAAATACTAATCAGATATAAAATATTCTTCAAACGAAAGTAATTTGTGTCAAACATTTGATATCAACTTTTCTCTAATGAAATGTTTTGGAAATATTTACAAAACTATTATAACATAATTGCAATGAATATCAATTCAAAGCTTAATCTGTTGTTTAATATCGTATTCAGAGATTCAATTAAAATATCCAATCAATCAATAGTCTGAAGATCTGGTTTTGATGAATAACTAAAGGAAAATCTTAATTTTAAATGTCATTTCCTCATCGCTTTTGCCAAGATTATTTTTTTCAACCGTTTAATTCACTTTCATTCATATCATTAAAGAAATGAATGGAAGAGATTTGCGAGACTTGAAGACATGAAAAAATAGTTATTCGTTTAAAAATGAGTAAAATTTATGGTCGGCTTCGAGTAAATGATTTTTTAAACAGAAAACAATAAAAATATAATACTTAAGACTTTATATAATATAATAATAATAATGCAATTATTAACCGTCGATATAATGAATCAAAAATCAGATATAAATGTTTTGTTACCACAAACTGCGAGAAGACCTAAAAGACCTCTTCATCACAATTGCTATTGAATTATGGCATTCAATGCAACGAGAATTTCATTTAAATAATTGTCGAAAATTAATTTCAAAACAATTTATGTTTAATATATTATTTAATACTAGATTTGAACTAAAAAACTAATCATTGCCTCAGTTTTGCAAAAAAACTCATTGAAATAAACACTAATTTTCCTAAAACTTTGTTTTCTTATCGATTTCTTATTCGATATTATTTTTACGGAAGAAAAACAAACTTTTAGACTGAAAACTAATTCATTTAATTTGTAGTAAATCTTTTTCACTGATAACTTTGAAAACTCATTATTTCTTCGAATGCTTGCGTTAATTGAATATTATATTTAATAACTCATGATTTTGGTCACTCTTTTCAATTAATTTGAATTTTCAAAAGAATTTGGAGAAAGTCTTAACTTATCTGTAAATCGAAAACATTTGTGTTTTATATTTCAAAGAAAATTAGTTCAGTTCTGACATTAAAGCAAAATATCTTATTATTTCGATCATTGCATAGCTCAATATTATTCAACAAAGTAGACAGGGAGAGGGTGAGGGGGAGGGGAGGGGAGGCAGGTATTTTTATTAGTTTTCTTGGAATCGATTTGGTTAATAAGGAAAATGGAAACTTCCTTTAGTGATGTCTCCCACAAGAAAAACCTGTGTCTGGTTTATGACAAATGATGGGAACCTTATTTATTCATCCTTGATAATTTTGTTTTTTGAAAAATAGCCCTTCTTTAAGCTAAACTTTGAGCTCTCTTACCATCCTTTGAAGGTATTAAAGGAAAAATATTATATAAATGTGACACAAATTGACGAAAAGATAAACCCATTATTTGTGAATTATGTGTCATTTGTGTGGACTCACTATTGATATGGATCTCCACGACTGCAAACGGCTTCTCATGCTTTGGATTTCGTTTAATCCATCGAAGAAAGAGTTATACCAATCAATCATTGCATCGGTTTATGGCAAATGATATATTGAATCACATAATCCAGAGTTTGAACAACAAATAGGATTATAAATAGATTTTAATCCATTGAGTTTCGGAGCCGACAATCCCAACACTCATACAAAAAATGAATAGAAATTCCAATTCAGTAAAAATGAAAACTTTTTTAAATGGACTTCATTTCAATGATTTTCATTTCATATTCAAAATTCGTAAACAGATTTCATTTTCATTGGCTTTCATCACAAACTCAAACCTTGAATGGAAATTATGTACAGATTATCACTACTTTTATAATTAGGGAAAACTATTTTCAAACAGATTGGAGAAAAAATTAACTCTCAATTAAAATATTTTTAAGGAATGAAAGGGACGTCCAGTCAGTGACTATTCCCTGTCAGTGAATGTTTCGATTGCTTAGAAAACAAACTTTTTTGCAAAACTCTTGCGATTCGGCGTTAATGTAGGCCAAAGTGCTCGAGGCTCTTATCGGCGTATTTGACTTCTTGTGTATGAATGCAAACTACAGACAAGTGATTCGAATACGAAAAGGACTGACTCTTTACTACTTGTCGTAAGACTGCCTTCATTTCCATACACTTTTTGTTACTATATTTGAAATGTAAAAAAACAATTAGTATTTGTATCGATCGGAATGTTTTCAAAAAACAAAAGATAACAACTTTTTACTGATTTAAATCATGATTAGTTCTAAGGGTATATCAGTTGATATGCTTTTCAATTAGAAAGTTGTAAACATTGGAAAACTTTGATATCATATGAGTTTTGCTTTTATTTTATGCTAAACTTGAACTGAAAGCCACTGTAAATGCTTTCATGACTTAACCATTAAGTATTGATTTATTAAAATTACAGAAAACTTCTTCGCATAAAACAATTGACTCCTTCAAGGCTTTGCCTCAAATCCCATGAATTTATATTATATTTCATTTTGGTTCCAAAAATTTAATCGTTGATTGAACACCATGATAATTTTCTCATTGAACGCTTCAAATTAATCTCAAAAAGTCATTACATTAAATAAATTAAAAATCAAGAAAAATAAAGTTCAGAAATTAATTGAAAATGAAATGGAAATTAAGTGAAATCTCGTAAAAGAAACCAATTTATTAGAATATCACTAATTTTATGACAATTTGAATAACAAATCTGATCCTAATTCGCAAATTGAAACCTAAATTAAATCATTTGGAAACTAGTCCTTTAAGAGACGTAAATCAACAATTTCTTAGACCAGTGATGGCCAAGGACACATAGCCAAAATACCCCCGATAAATTGACCACCACATTTTTAGGCAAAAAAAAAATTAAAGAGTATACTCAGTATACTATACTGTACACTGCCATTCTATACCCTCTTTGTTAGTACAAACAAGTATCTAGTTAAAATCTATGGAGAGTTTATCGAACACTTGATATGTTGTTTTCTAAACGCTGTGAAGAAAAATAATACATTTTGTTGACTATTTCCTTAGTCTTAACTACAATTCAAATCAATTATTAATCAAAATTCTTGAATATAATTAAAGATATTATTCAAATGAATGAGAAAAATGTGAATGAAATGCAAAATAAAACTTTGAAAACTACTAATAACTTATGGCAACAAAAACTAAAATTCTTTAAATGTTTTGATAAAATCAGCAAGATGAACCTTGTTACAGCTATTTGCAGCGAAATAAAAAGTCAAAAGAATGCACTGTTATTCCGTTTGATTAATGAATAATTGTGAGAATATATCACAACATGATTACCTAGCTAGATAATTAAGTGAAATAGCAAAAATACAAGTCTATAATGATGACTCATTGATGAGCAAGTCACATTTGTTGAACTTGAAATTTTTAAATACTTAATCGATTGGATAAACAAATTAAAGTCAATAATGAATTATAATTTGGAGACAAAGAAGTCTTCAATCAATTGTTGTATTCCTCAGAACCAGTTATTAAATAAATATTTGAATTCATGGCTGCAAACAATTAACCCATAAATGTGTTAATCAAATACTTGGGTTTATATAAAAGTTTGGTTTGAAGTTCAAAATTAATTGGATTTCAATTACTTATTCAAAAACCAAATTAATTGTGAAATAAATTGGAGACAAATCCAAAATTATTTAATCAAAATTCATATTTGATTTTAATTAATAGTTATTTTGATTTTTATTAATATTTATCAAACAATTGTCAAATGGTTTGGAAATTTTCTTACCCGACTTATTTGACATACCCTTAGGATAGAGTTATTGTGTGATTGTATGAGATTAACCTAGTTAACTTTAAATAATACTATTCTTATGGGTTTCCTATTCTTTTAATCGGATCAAAATCAATAATAAACTATTAATTAGTTTTCGACAAAACAGTCTGAACTTCATATAAGTTTAGTTTGTTTTTAACAAATTCTTATGTATTAACACTTTAACAACAAAATTATAGATTAATTAGATATAAATAAAATAAATATATGCCTTTATTTCAGCAAGGTTCATTAATAAATGTCATTTGTTTTATTTGTTGAATTTGAAATTGCTTCTAGGTACATATTGAACTTACCGCGAACACGTTGTATATGCCTTTGATTCTTGTTTTATAGACAAATCCATAAAATAATTTTAGTGTATTTGAGATCATTTTTCACAAAAAAAGTAATCAATTTTCAAATCTTTAATTCAATGAATTCATAGAAATTTTGGTGAACTGCTCTGTAGGACAAACTAAACCATATTTTGGTCAAACATTCTGAAGATTGAGGTATAGAACAGATTCAGTCATTAAAAGTTTTTTTCAAAATTATCCAAATTGTTTGCGGAACGATATTAATTAGGGTTTTGTCCACTCATTGCGCACCAAATTATTTCTCAGACTTAATGATTCACACAATTCATAGACATTTTTAATAATTATAATTTTGACAAAATATTCAACATTTGAAGTAATTCTAAAAAAGTTAATCGAAACAAATTTTGTGACAATTTAGAGCGTCTTTATATAGCCATTACTTTATGTCATTTTAAATCATGTCAATGAATGAACATGTCATTTATTATTCTACATCCAAGGTCATCAGATGATTTCAGCCCAGAACCCCTTATGACCGAAAAATTTTGGAAGCCACTTAGGACTTCCCCAACAGATTTTCTTGTCCAAAACTGAATTTAAACCGACTTAAACCGAAAATGACCATTTTTGGGGATGAAAAACCCCACCTAACACCCATTCTTAAGGCAATGTGCTTGATGACCTCTGTTCTATCATTCTATAATAAGTCATCTGAATATTTATCATTCAGAAAGTTCTAGTTAATAATTAGATTGAACTAGCAAAATAAATAAACAATTTAATGAGAATTATGTAAACAAAATCTCTCCAATAAATATTTTTTCGGAATTTCAAAATTAAGCTTGTTTATTTTGGTGTAATTTGAAAAGGTTATATAAATAAGACTTACAAGTTCATAAATTCTGCACTGAGTAATCCGAAGCGTTGAATAGATGGTAACCGCAGTCTTATTGTTCACAATTCTTGTCCACAAATTAAAAGGATTTTTATTACGATTCTCGACATTTGGTTCGGTTTTCATCTTTTTCTTATCGGATTTGTTGTCATTATTATAAACACTTCCGATTCCGAAGCGTCGGTAACTGTAGACTCGGCTCAGACGCGACCCATTCCTCAAAAGATTCATTTGTGAGGACTGTTCGTAAAACATATTTCTGTTTGCTATCATTTTTGACATTTTTTGAATTCAGATTAGGAAACAATTCTTTCAATAGTTGAAAAAGTTTTTTTTCCAAACATTTATTTATGAAAAACCGAATTATTGTAAAATCTGAAACATTTTAGTTTCAATACACATAAGAACTGCTTTGAAGACGATATTCGTCTGACAATAAGAGATTGGTTAACCCTGAAGAGTGTCTGGTATTCAGAATTTAGTGACAATAATCCCAATAAACTTCTGAAAGACACCAATGAGTCGAACACTTTGAAGACCAGTTAAAGAGTCAAACAATCCGTGAAGTGCTTCGAAGTGGAACTCAATATTGAATTTGTGTTTAAACTTATTTTAACTCTATTTTCAAATATTGTCTTTAAAAACGGCACTTAAATAGCGGTTAGAAATAAAATGATTAGTTTAGAGAAGATATTAAAGAAGACCAGAAAAGCAAAACCTATTTATTTGTTTCCATTTGTTTCTTCCCAAATGCCATTAATTCGCTGTCATTTGCACTCAATTGTGATCTAATTCTACATTAGTTTCAAACTAAATCGCCAAGGTGTTCACCACAGCATAATATTCCAATAGATGACAATTTGTTTTGCAAAAACACCCTTTCAATAGACAGGATTTTCGTGTATTAGAAATTTCGAGTTAAATATCATAATAATAGTTATAAAACTTCTATAGTTTTTATTCAAATAACTAAAACAATTTTGAGAGCGATTAAGCAAACATTCCTTCACATAAACTATCCATCGTTTGCTTTGGAGGAATGAATAGTTAAACCATTTTTCAATTTGAATTTTTCTTAAAATCTGGTAATTTATAGAAACCCCCAATTTGTGAGGGCCTGGGCTTCAGTCCAATTCATTTCTTTACATAATTACATAAAATTATTAAAATAGGTTTCGGATGAGTTGACATTAAATCACAGCTTGAATATAATCAGACTGTGCAGCACATCATTAACAACAGCTTTATCATTCTCAGCCAATTATTTTCTTTCCAAATTGATCAAATTGATCAAGGCTATATATTTTATTAGCTCATTAATAATTCAAAACAAAATTAATCAATTATTTCGCAAACGATTTATATTCCGAACTTAAAAGTTATTGATATTTAATACAATTAATTAATAACCCGAGGAATTCATATTTATTTTTCAACAGAAGCTATTAAAGTTCATACAAGCTTTAGCACCATGATCAATTAGCTGAGTTTTTGTGGTCGATCCGAATCCTCTTCAAAACCCCTGAGAGTTCAAAATATTTGAAAAGGTATTAACTCTTTTCCTGATTATACATAATTTGTGTAATTTTGTGAATTAAAATTAGCGTGCTAAAATAAAATCTCCAATGGTTTTCACATTTGATTGATACTTCAAATTCTGAAATTGGCTAAAATTAACAACTTTTTGATAAATCCCCTGTTAGTAGATATGGATCAGAGTGAGGACTGGCTGTGGTATCAGTAAAATGTCATATAAAATGTTTTGATCTCATTATACGACAAATAATTCATAGACAGTCCTGTCCTATAGGTTTGTTGACCACTTAGTCATTAATTTTTAAGTTAATTCATTGGACATCCATTGGACACGTCTGCGAACGTGCGCTCAAATGTGACTCTAATATAATTTCCACTTATTATTGAAATTTATTTGAATAAAAGGTAGAAAATATGGCATTAATTGTCTGACGAATCCCTTGGAAACCGCAGTAATTATTGAAGAATCAGTGAATACACTGTTATAACAAAATTCTGTTCCATTTTATGGACCGAACTCTCAAATCAACGGTCGATGGGTTTCGTCTCTCTTTTAGATCGCATTAATGTAATGAAATTGTGAATAATGGGTAAAATGTCTGCACTCTCTGTCTCTGTTCCCGGAATCAACTTTCATCCGGATTTCTATCAAAATAACCCAATAATCCCTAAATCAGAAGAAATGATTGAATAAATCCGAATTAAGTGATTCTTCTGCCATAAAATGGTTAGAGTGACGATTCAGAAGTTTTGTTCTTGTCTTGAATTATGGAAAGGATGTGTTTTGGCCGGAATATTCTCAATGGTTATTTTGTTTGTGACTTTTTAAGCGAAACCAATTGAAGTTTGTTCTCTTAGGCGACCAGTATTTTCGACTTACTCTGGAGTATCGCTCATATGCTCGAAGAAGAAAATGTTTTTATCTTCTATTTGTGTCCGTTTTCTTCTAAATTATATCTTTTATTCAAATTTTTCAATCATTAGAAAGAAATTGATTTTATTTTATTGGTTTTATGATAAAGTGTTTACTCTGGGAATCGAAAGCGTTTTATTCATCGTCGCCTCGGGTTTTCTCTTCGTAGGTTTGGTCAAAGTATGCGATCATTTTCTTCGATTACAAATCACTTCCTAAAAGAGTAATTAACTAATTTGCTTAATAGAAATCTAAATGGTTGTTAGTGCCCTGGATATGTCTGGCAGTGGTCGACATTCTCATCAATTTTCTTATTTCTTTCATGGAGTTGACACTAACGGTAAATATTTTCAGTATTTCTGTTCAAAATTCAATGGTATTTGTTCTGAAGAAACACAAGTCTTGAAAAATACTGATATTTAAAACCTATTCAAACAATTGTATCGATTCTCATGAACAGAACCGGACATATGGTGCCCCTTGCATTATACCAGTGGCAGGACTGGCGGTCACAGTTATGGTGTGCGCTGTTTTGGTCAGTTTGAAGCTAACATACAATTTGTCAGAATTTGATTGATTGCAATGATTTGTTGTTTTGCAGCTCTACTGCTTGCTATGCGTTTTCGCACAATTTTTGATATATAACGGAAAGAATCGTAAGCTTTATATCAATTCATTTGATTTTCTCATTTAATCAGGTTTTCTGTCGTTGTATTCCAATGGATAACTAATTCTGAAAAAATTCAATATATTTTTTACCTTCAAATCAAATTTAGTTTAGAATTCTTGCCAAAGAATATTAATGGGAATACCATAATATATACCATAAATATATTGTAAACTCTCTGATGAAGTGTTGAAGTCAATGAAGAAAATTAATGGTATTTTTCCAAATCAGTAGGAATTACAGAAATCAAAGTAACGCCCGCTCATGACATTTGTAAGTCATCTCAAATCACATAACCGTAGGCTTAGACTCCAATTAGACTAAACCTCTTTGAGAGAAGTCCAGTCAATGACCGCTTTTGAAATTGAATTAAAAATTCACAATTATTAAGAACAACTAATTGTCATCAGAAAGTTCTCACACTTTCCCAAACTTGAAGACGAAATTTTGAAATTTCTTTCAATTCCCAAATTATAACTTTCATTAAAAGACGTGAAAAAACTCTAAAACTATTCAAATACTGTTTGTCAACAATCATCTAAAAAACATTAATAAAAACGACTATCGCTTTACATAAAAAATTAATTCAAACAACAATTAAGTGAACGAAAGAGTTAAACAAACTTTGCTTTAAAAAAAAATATTTCATTTGATATTAAACTTGAAATACAATTTCAAAAGTCGGACATTCAATGAATTTCATTATTATTTCTACTCATTGTCTGAAATTAATTTCACACTAATTGAAAAAATTAATCTGTTTTTGAATTTAATGGTAAAACAGCAAAACTGGATGAGACTAATGAAGATGAGCCCTATTTGGAGAACCACAATGTTTTATCTCTGCCCAACATGTCAACCCCTCGCGACGCCTGGTAGGGATGGGTATAATGATGATACCTCTGGTCAAAGAGGTCAGACCACACCACAAATACTTCTGCTTTTGATTATTCTTCAATTGGTGTTCCGTTTTCTAACCTTTTGTGTAAAAACATGTGTTTTACATATCAATTGTGATAATGTATTCTAAACCTGATTTTTACCCGTTTTTTGTTATTATACTCTCTTTAATCAATTTATTCTTCTTTTTATAAATGTCTTCAAATCTAATCAAATGAATGTTTGAAACGAATCTTTCGATGTCTTCTTTGTTTAACAAAAATGAATAAATCCATTAATTTTTGAATTTTATCTTTTGAAGTGCCACTCAATTGAGATAATCTATCAACACTTATGATAGGATCTTGGTATTCTTGGTATTTTTAGCTCAACTTCTTTTCAAAATCAATTTTCCTACAAAATACAAATCATGGCTAATCGAATAAAACTCACCGGATTATTTATACTTGACAACTTTTAATAGAAATATCACTGGTGAATTAATGTTGCTAAACTAGGTGGTTATAATAATGTTACATGCTTCTAAATATAGTTATCAAATGTTATATTTTACTTTACAGTTGGAAAGGATCATGCTCAATCAATTCGGTGTAATACATCGAATGAAAGGCTTATCCGCCGGGAGATTAGGTAATACCAGTTTAAACTAAGTCATGGAAAAGGGCCGGAATCCTGATCCACATTAATTTTGTTTGAACTGTTAGTCAATTGAATACGATTTTATAATTTATGGAAGTGTTTCATTTGATTTAGAATTGTGATAGAGTTGCTTGCTCAGATCAGAGTAGCCCTATAGATGCAGTAATGCATTGTCTCTGCAAAAGTTAATGAAGTTCGACGGAACTATCGATGAAAGAGGATATCCACTCCTCTCCTGTCAATGAAATTATTTAACATTATTTCAATTGAGAGATATCTATAAAATTCTGGACTCATTAATAGTTATTTAAAGAATTTATATCTAATTATATGTTAAATCAGATAAATTCCAATTAAAATTCTATCATTATTTGCTTGTTATAAATCGAGTTAAGCTCATTCATCAGTGACATTCACTAAATCTAAACACGAGTTCCCTTTAATCTAATAAGAAATTAACATGTTGAGTTTTAGATTTAAGATGGTGAAATCTGTCACTGATTTAAGTAGATAGAGAGCTGGGTAATAAATATTTGTGGAGTGGAGGCAAATCAATTAATTGATAGCCAGCAAGAAAAACAAAAGAGCGCTGAAAAGCCTATCCCTGGCCTTTTGGGGAACGTATTACATGAGGTGTATGACTGACAATGCCGTCAAACGTCATCGACAGAAGGCATCGCTATTCATACAATCGAGAGATAACTTCCCCACAAAACTAAAGTCTCGACTTCAAGCAAATGCCCGAAACGAGTCCTTTTTGCGGCTGTTGTGCTGCCTCTGAGTGTTCAGCGATGATATGTTTTGCCAAACATATACTCATATACTCTGTGTGTTCAATGTTTTTACTGTAGTCTCAGTTCTGTTGAATTTCATTATAACAACACTAAAAATATTCGTCAATAATATCCTTAAAGACGTATAAATAGTATAACAAAAATCTTTTAATATAAATATCACAACAAAATAATGTCAACGCTTTTAAATTTGTTCATTTAATCTGATATTAATTGTGTTAACCGACCAATAGTTGAATGAATCGATAATTTGCTCATCAATTGTGTTATTGACTACCAATTCAAGTGAATTACAATCAACTAATATATTCAACGATGAGTTGGGGCGAAGAGCTATGGGTTTGTATTTTTTCTCCGATGACTAATGCCTTTAAAATTAGTTAAAAATTATCCAATTTTATGGAAATTATAACTCAATTACAAATCAAATATTGATTTTCATAATTAAAATACAAATATTTGTTTTTCTCTCTCATTGTCTCCCAAACTATGGCTTAATTTGAGTTGAATTTCACGCCTAATATCCAAACGATTTTCAATGGATTTAGTGTTTATTTACACAAATCTATTTGAACTTCAATCAAATGCCTGTCATTACTAGAAATTAGATCCAAATTTAAGTTAAACCATAAGTCTTGTGCTCTTATTTATCGATATTTAATAGATTTCATATCAAAAACCCATTTATCTGTATTTAACACATTTTTACTCAACATTTAGACTGAGTTTTAATATTAAACTCAAATGAATGTAAAACTAAATTCTGGTCTCGAATGAGGTCTGCATTGACTCGAATACTAATTTTAAATCGTTTTTTCAAATTTTCCAATAAATTGAATAAAAACAACTAATAAAACATTTCAATTGATCCAAATTGCATTCAAAGACATTTCAATCATTGGATGTCACAATCGGCTCAATGCGAGTCTCATTCCAAACCATTTGATATCAATCTTCCTGTTACTCATAATTGTATTTATTATAACTTCTTATTATTTAATTCAAATCTTATCTCAAATAACAGTTCGTTACTGAATATCACAATAAGAGGTTCACATAAATGAGAAAATCTTAATCTTTTTCGACAGTATTTTCATTTGACGACCGTTTCATTGAACCCAATATTTATTTTCTATCTCATTGTGAATAAAGTTTTACTCTTTTTTTTGTAATCAATTTTTACAACTATTTGTGTCATAACTACCAAAAGAGGGAAAGTTATAGACGATTGTCTCTAATCTATGTATTTAAAAGGGAAAGGCTTTTAGTTTTTTGCCTTTAGTTAAAAGTTGGCTTAAATTCAATGAAGCGATTCATTCATACATTCATTAGTATAGCATTTCATCGATTTGTCCAAATGTGTGAACTGTTTATTAATTGTCGGAAATTTAGTGAAAGCAATACTTCGTTTGTCTTTCTATTAACTGTTTATATTTCATTCAAATTTAACTCTAGATTTGTATTACTTATTGAGTCTAAAGTTTCTGACAAATGGTTTCATAATTGACTCAAAGAATTCTGAAATTTGATTCTTAGGATCAATACGAGAACCTCTCAGCGCATACACACAAAGGTATAGAATTCCTGGACAAATACGGACAGTTCATCAAAGACCGGTCCACCATTGAGATAGAGTACGCCTCCAAATTGAGGCGACTCGTGAAGAACCATCAAATCAAGAAGAAAGACGACGACGAGAATCAGTAAATTAGAGTTCATTTAAATCGATTCCTTTAATCACTTGTTTGACATCACAAATAGGCTGACGGTATGCAAAGCCTTCTTTATGATGACTCAGGAGGTGACAGACCTGGCGGGTCAGCACGAGTTGATAGCAGAGAATATGAGCGCACATATCGTCAAAGAAATATCCACTCTTCTCAAGGAACTGAAAGACGAGCGGAAGCGATACCTACACGAAGGCGCTAAGAATCAAAACGCTTTACACAACGCATTGCAACAGTTGGACAAAGCGAAGAAGTCCTACGAAAAGGCCTACAAAGAGGCCGAAAAAGCTCAGGACAACTACCAGAAGGCCGACGCAGACTTAAACCTGAGTCGAGCCGAAGTAGAAAAGGCGAGAATGATCTCAACGACAAAGAACCAAATGTGCGACGACTGCAAAACGGAATACGCGAACCACTTGCAGAAGACCAATGAATTGCAAAAACTCCACTTCTCTGAACTGATGCCTAAGATATTTAATCAACTCCAGGACATGGAGGAGAGGAGAGCCGCCTGTATTCAGAACTATATGAAACAGAGTGCTCTCATACAACGACAAGTGTTTCCTATTATCGACAAATGCCTCGAAGGTATCATCACTGCATCAGAAACTATTGACCCCAAAGAGGACAGCCTTCAAGTGATAGAGAAATATAAGTCCGGAAATATGCCGCCCGAAGACATTGCATTCGACGACTTAAGTAATCCGAGACCAGAATCAGAGATCAGTGTTTCGCGAGGATCTACTGCTTTGAATTACTCCAATTCCATCAAATCGGAGACATTGCGCGGAACACTATCTGCCGCTCGTTTCAAGAAAAGGGGCGGAATCTTCGGAATATTCACCTCAAACAAGGTATTTATCTTTCGACAAACAAATCAATATTTCAATTGATTGACATTTCTTCTATTCTTCACTTGTTTTCAATGGTTTCGTTCTTTGGATTATATATTACTTATTCTCAAAATATTTTCTCAAATTCTAATCTCTTTTTGTAAGTAAATGCATAACATTTTTACCCATTTTTTATCTCTTTTTCTTTAACTTTTTTTTAACAACTTATTTATATTTCACTAAATTATGAGTTCCGATGATTTAAAACTAATTTTAACCGTTTTTAATGTCAGTCCAATATGGATGACTCAAAGGACGATTACGCGGATCTGCCCCCAAACCAGAGGCGGAAACGAATTCAGTCCAAAATCGATCAAATCCAGAGCCAAATACTTCAGGAAACTGCTGTTAGGTATTGTTTGAGTCACACTTTTTTTTGCTTAAACTAAAGGAAACACTCAAATATCAAATGCGTTTTATTGTAAATATTTGTCTGAACTCTATATCAATGGTTTATCACTGGATTATAGGGACGGCTTAATGAAGATGAAACAGGCATATGAACAAAACCCAGCCTTAGGTGATCCCCAATCAGTTGAGGGACAGTTAGCCGAAAACGGCCAGAAGATGGAGAAATTGCAAATAGAAATGAAAAAATTTCAAAGCCTTTTGTCGGATGTCGTGGACGGAAACCGAACGCCTTCTGCACAGAAGAAGTCTCATCGGAATAGCGTATCAGAAGATTCGTTATCGAGAAGTGCTTCGGAGTCGAGTGTCACGAATAACAACAACACAAACAACAATCTGAATGCAAACAGTAATAGTAATCACCGGTCGTCCAATTCATTACAAACAGTCACTAATCATAACCATAACAACTCACATAATAACCACAACGACATCACTCAAGACAATAACGAGTCAGTACTTCACTCCATTCGCTCGTTTCATTTGATTAATTATTGGTTAATTGACAGATCAAACAGTCCTGAGAGTGGTATCAGCACAAGTCATCTAAGTATACCCGACGCTGAGTTCGCTGACGCCGACGGCGAGTTCGAGGATCAGTTACCGTCGTTGGGGACCGCAAAAGCCATCTATGCTTTTGAAGGTTAGTTTTCATTATTTGAATTTATTTTTAAAACAATTTATTGCTTTTTTTTATTGCCGTCATTTCGTTATGAAATCCACAGAAATTTGTTTTCATAATAGCTTTTAACGAGTGATCAGAATATTCCTAATCTTTTGGTGAAATACTTTTTGTTTTGACTGCAAAACACTTTTATGTTCAGACCAGTAGTCAAACAAATAAGTGTATAAACTTTTTTATCACAAGAGATAAAAAGCTATTTGTTCTGTGGAATGATTATAATCAAGGTTGTTTTCTTCTAAAATGTGCTTACTCTTTATTTTATTCCGTATTCTTTGCCTACTTTTGTTACTCTATTTGAAACCTATTTTTCTGAATGAAAGCTGAGCCAAATATTTGGCTTATTCTCAAAACTGTTTTTAGCTTCAAATGAGAGCAATAGTGGGCTATTTAGAGACTGTCCTTGCTCATACTGACATACACCTGTCAACTTAGAAGTTATTTATTTAGAATCTGAGCCCAAATATTGATTTGTTTGACACTTTAGCTCAAAGCGAAGGCTCAATACCGATGTCGGAGAACGAAGAGTTCGAAGTGGTAGAGCTCGATCAGGGGGACGGGTGGACACGGGTCCGGCGGCTCGACCACGACGAGGAGGGATTTGTGCCAACAAGTTATATAGAGTGTACGCTGTATAACAACTGCTGATCACGACTAGGATTTCAATATTAGTTTATTATAATTATTATTAATTATTAATTGATTATTGAATTTATTCGATTCTATTAAGTAATTCCTGAATGGATTTGAGTCGTTGTTATCGCTTTCGCGCAGACTTTTGTTTTTATTTTCTGATAGAAATCTGAGACCAAATGTCAATTCTATGATCCGCTCCTTTCTCTCAGATTGTTGTCCATGACTTTCAGTGATTTACTTCAAATACATGCAATTTAGCGCTTATTTTCTTATAGTTTACAAAAAAAACTAAGTTTTCAATAGTTTTATGGAAACAAAACATAAATTTTATAAATTGAGAAAACAGTATATTTTTGTTCAATTCTTGGTCTTATTTTTAACTCATATCATCCGAAACAATTCAATCACTACCTGAGCGGTGCTTCTCATGATTTATAGCATACAATCAAATATCAAAATAAACTAAACTATGAATTAATCTAAAAATCATTTCAAATGGTTGTTAAGGATTATAATAATTGAGTATTTGTTCGCAATTATTATTATATTTGTTTTTGTTTTGTCGACAAAATTATTCAAAAAACCAATCAATTGATGAGTTATTGAGTGCCACACAATATAATGTAATTATTTGCTTGTTTCAAATTTTTCTGTAATTATTACGAAATTTAGATACAGAATAGGTTTTCCTCTTATTTTTATTGATCGAAATTATATATAAATATATATTCGAAATGAAATATCGTCTGAAATATAATACAACTGATGTGTCAATTATTTTCTCTATTATATACATAAATATCTTAATTTCTGTTAATTTCTTTGCCATTTATTGTCTGGAAAACAATATTTGTGCGAAAATTTGTGATAAAACCAATCTTTTCAAACATTATTTTGATGTTGTAATCAAAGTATAGTCAAAATCTCTTTCTTTCCTCATCTCTGACATTATTTTTCTCTGTTTTTACAAAACATATTATTTTCCTCTTTATTTATACTATATTTTTATTAATTATATTTTTTCTAATAGTTTTAGAAGAAATTTGAAAATAAAGTTTCACTCATTCATTGATCAGAATATTCCGGGCCTTTCTTATCAAGATTAATCACTTTTTTGGTCTAATTTCGGAACTTTTATCTCTTCAGATGAACTCTTTATTAGACTTTAATAGACTCTATTCTTGCGATAAATCATTTTGATTGTTATGATTAAAAATATGGTCTTTTGTGCCCAAATAGCAAACTATAGCCGAACCCAAAAATAGCAGACAATCAATAGTGTTATGTCTATTGGTCTCAGTTTAATGATAGTAATCGAGTGAAGGGTTGAATGAAAAACAGATTGTTTCGGGTATTTTAACCTTTAGTTGAGTGATCGTCACATCAGATGAAATCGATTTTTTCTCTTTGACGACAAAAATGAATAATTTTTACACTTCTGTTGCTATGAATTACAACGAATCGGATACAAACAACTATATCGAGTGCTCACATCAGTTGCCATACCTTGACGTAGGGATAGGTATAATAGAGTGGAAGCAAAACATTGGTTTTATATGTCAACACCAGTATGTGTTGTCATACGCCCTGAGCTCAGCTAAAAACCAGATCGCACTCAATTGTCGGCCATAAACCCAATAATGTTATCATAAACAGAACGGTTCCAAAAATGGTATTTCCCTTCTCAACACATATCTGACTGTTTTGATGGAAAAGTATGGCTGAAGACGACAGTAATGGAAAGGATTACCCGAACGGCATAACAAATGGATACATATCATCAACAGATAATAAGAGCGAAGCCCTGCCATTGCCTCCTATGATAAACAGCTATTACGATGACGGCGGCTCCTGGATGTTCTCTAGTCATGACATTCCCATTCTTATCGGCGCGGCTGCAGGTCTGTTCCCCTTTCAATTAAACCAAAAGACGCCTAAATTCAATGTAAATAATGATCATTATTAATGATGTAAATGATGCAGGTGCAATTGGTCTGATCATCATATTCCTGGCCGCGGCTCTCATATGGCACTGCTGTCAATTTGCACTTCAAAGAGAGAAAAGTAGTTACAGTGAGTCCATAGAATCAGTTCCCTCTTTAAGACTAAGAAATTCAAAATTTAGGTTTAGATGAAAGCGAACGGAACAGTGTTTCGAGTCGGGGCTCAAACCTCTACATAAATAATCCAATCAATAGTTCAATAATTATCGACGAGAAAAGCGTTGTTCGCGAAAATTCCGATCAAAACCTGAAGAGATCAATATCTGCGCCCATTCATAAAGACATTCATAGAGACAGCGGTGCACTACAGGTATGGCACTACCTGTTCTTTAAAAGTTATCGATTTTGAATTTCCTCGTTTATATTTGTAGACTAATACTCAAACGCCAGTAATTCAATCAAATGATTTCAACACAAGTGATAGAACTGATAGCAAACCGATTGTCGGCCACTCTTTTGACCACAAACTCAACAGAAATCAGGAATCAATTTCTGTGTCAATGGAATTGACTGACAATAACTGCGACAATGATTTTGAATCTCATCGGAGCCATATTTATCTCACAAATAATCATATCCTCAATGAAGACACGACAGTATTCAAGTCAAGAAGTTTGCCGTGGAATCAGTCCAACAAACGGAGAACCGTTTCCATTGACGAAGAGTC
Source organism: Punctoribates punctum (assembly GCA_034698165.1). NCBI lineage: Eukaryota > Metazoa > Arthropoda > Arachnida > Sarcoptiformes > Punctoribatidae > Punctoribates > Punctoribates punctum. Next base: position 18,357 of record JAQGBD010000284.1, on the reverse strand, counting down.
ACCGGAAGAGTTCCAATCAAAAGTAATGACTATTATTTCTGTTGAGATATAGATTAAAACGAATACTAATTATTCAAAAATTTAAGATTAATTTCAGCAAAAAACGTAAGAACCGAATGCGTAATGACAGCGCCGCCGCCATCGCTATGAATAGGAGCGGAACCGACACAAAGACCCACAAAGACACCGACACTCTTGTGGACAATGAGGCGATCGTTGTTTACGATGAGAGGACTGCCTTATAGAAGATTCTATGAATTGAAACATTAATTTTTTAGTCGTAAATATAACTCAAAATATATTCTATTTTTTTCATTTTTAAAAAATCATTTTTTTAGAGTTTTATTATAAGTTATGACAATATTTAAAACAATTGATATTTTATTTTAATTATAGAGAGATTTGATTTTTATTAATGTCTTTTCGGAGGAGAAATCGACCAAATATTTTAAGACTGCAATTGTTTGCACTCTTTTTCAAACCCTTATTCCTATAGTTTTAGTTCTAATCAACAAAACTGTTATTAATCTTTGAATCTCACGATTAGTCACAAATATCTGAAGAATATTCCGATGTTTTGTAATTATTATACACTTTTTACAGACGTATAGAGAAGTATACAAACAAATACCTGGAATTCACTTAATATTGAAAGTTTCCAAAAATTTCAATTTGAAACTCAAACCCACAAAATCTCGTTCTTATCACTCAATTAGTTTAAAATGAAAGCAAATGAAAGGGTTTTATACTTTTCGGAGTCTTTTATAGATGTCTTGAAACTTAACCAAAACTACTTTTGAACGATAGAAGAGTTTAATTCTCAGTCAAATGTACTCAAAACTAATTTCGATGTCTTTTCAAAGTCTGGCTATAATTCAATTACAATAAAAACCAGAAATATATCGAAAACTCATTCAAATATTGTTTTGTTTGAATAATTGGAGACAAAATATCTGTGTTTAAGAAAAAGATCTAGCAACAATAAATCAAGTGTTTCTTTCAGTTTTAAACTAAATCTTCAGCTTTTTTAAAATCAGGAACCTATGAAATGTCACCATGGTTCTAAATCATTCAAATCCTAATTCATTGCTTAGAGACCATAAAAGCCAATTAATGAGATAGATCATTTAAAATAGAGACTTTTCAATAATTAGATTCGGTTTACTTTCTAAGATGATTTAGATAAATGCTCTAGGTATTTTAGGAGAATGGATCAACCGGTTTGACCCTCTTCTGAATTACTCTGAGATTATTGTCAATTAAATGTTGAAAAGTGTTTTCATTTTAGTATTTCCACGATATTTGTATGCCTTGATTCCGAATTAAATAATTATAAATTAGCAAGAACAAAATAGGCTCAAACATAAAAGTTATTGCATTTCTATTCTTATTTGTTTTGGACTTATTTACGGTTCACATAATTGTAATAATAGGTCATTAAATTTGACTCTGGCTATGAGGGAAATTAGCAAGCTCATGTATTCCCCAAATTAAATTGAATCAAAGACGAGGTTAAATTATGAAGTTTTCAAGTTGCTTGCTCAGATAACAACCTATTAATAGCGTTAATAGCATTGAAATTTTAAAACCTGACTAACAGAGCAAATGATTGATAAATGGATTAAACGTTAATGAATTGTTTGATTGATTAATTGGTTTGAATCTTGCAATTATCGGTAAACTAGTGACTGTTGTCGACTAATATCTCACACTTGTGTTCACTCGTTGAGAGGCAACGCATGCGTTCAATGAGTGTAAAGACTGTATTGAAAACCATATTATGTGAGCACTGAATGAGTGAATGGCTTTTGATTTCCATTCTCTGGCATTGCGTTCAATCTCTGACTCAAATCGACTCTAAATTATTGTTTTTAGACAAACAAAACATTTTTTCAACTGATTTACTAATTAATAGATAATTAGATTTCATTTACTTTTAATTTAAAGTTTAAACCAATCAATTGATTAGTGATTTGTTTCTTTGATTTAATGTTTAATTTGATATAATTTCAAAGTTTGTTATTAAATGGTTAATAATTTTCATTTAAAATGACTGAAAGCCTCTAAAAAGTGACGATTTTATTATGTTTTTTGACTTAATTTGACTCAAAACACATCTAATAACCAATCGGTTGAACTGTTCTCTCATTTGATGAGAAGATATATTTTTGATCACAAATAATATTTTGATTGTGAATTGTGTCCAACGATGTACTGATGGGTCCGCCAATGCATTCGCCGCTATCTTCGAGTGAAGACGACTTAAATCTCACTCAAAGTGATAATATAGGCGCTGATAAAGAGGCCGACAATGAGTATGCCCTCCAGTCTGGTCATCATCACCGAAGACATCACAGCAGTCGTCGTCATAAAGAGCATAAGGAGAGGAAACACCGGCGCCGTAAGCATAAGACGCACTCTTCGACCACATCTGAACACCCGCCCCGTCGACGTAAACACCGCTCTCATCATTACGATAATGAATACGACTTCGAGCCGAAGCCTCAAATCATGTCCTCTAAACCTCTCGTCCAATACGACGACGTCAGCGAAAATGACGACATTATCTCGGAGTCCATTAATGAGGTTTTTATTAATTATTTGCCACTCTTTTCAGTCCTTAATTTGTTATTTCAATTGAAGGGTGAGGTCGAAGAGGGAGAGGTTGAGGAGGAAGAGGGAGAAGTAGGAGAAGATGGCGTTCGCAGACCCAAACCATTGAGGGACGAATCGCCCGAATCATCATTAGATCCGGAAAATAGTCGACAATCTTCGCGTTCGAGTGGTATTCAATCTTTTGTTTTATAAACGATTTAAATATTGAATAAATTCAATGTATTTCCCTTTGTTTTGATCTTTAATATTGTGATTAATATTCCTCTTAATTAAAAGCCTATCGAAGCCATCGTTTGGATAATAATAATGAAAACGAAGAATTAGACGATAATAGAAGTGAGAACACCAACAGAAAGAAAAGACATCGTCGGTCCCATCGCCGAAGAGATGAATATAATAGAGAAGTCGACCCTTTAAGAGAGCACCGGAAGCTTAAGAAAAAGAAAAGAAAGCACCGGAAAAAAGAGGAGCCGACTCCAAATCTGGACAACTTTGTGAACAGTGATTTAGAAGAAGTTATCGACGAATGTATTTACCATTTATTGCAAAAGATTTCGTTTGAATTAATTATCATTTTTTAGGTGATATCAAAGATAACGCCGAAGACATCGATTCTCCAAATTTATTGGACGCGGAGCCCATATCACCTGAAACTGAACCAGAATTCCAGGCAACGCCTCCACCAGTAGAGGCAGACCCGGAATCTCCTGATTTGAATCAAAATACAGATTCGAAATTAGAACCAAAAATTGTTTCAGTAATCAGTCCAACGGTTAGAGAAAAGAGCTCTGAACGAGAGCTCAAGACATCTCTCGAAAGCGATAAACATAAAGAAAAGATGGATTCAATTGTTCCAAAGTCTCCGCAATCAAAAGAAGCCAAACGTTTGTCAGATAGGGACCGAACTGATGGCTTACTCTCGCAAAAAAGTCAAACCCGTTCTCCCAATTCAGTAGAAGAACGAACTGATGTCTCCAAACACATGGATAGGACGCCTCCACAGCACTCCCGAAGACGTCATTCAAGATCTCCACCAAAGTCTCCTTCGTATTCACGCGATCGAAGGCCGCCTCCCGTCGGAGATGAGTCAATCAGAAGGAGTCGCAGCAAACGAAAGCGTTCAAAATCACCGAATAGAGCGCCTTATCCCAGGGGTAGGACTCCCTCTCCGCCACAAATTCCAGATATGGGACGTCGGGATACGTATATGGAGTACAGGCGTCATTCCAAGTCACCCTCCGGTTCCAGTCGTCATAGAAAGCGTTCGGCGACACCGCCTCCTATGCGGTCATGGAATGAACCACAGCGTAGACCACCCTCTCGTAGCCGAACTCCTCCTCTGAGTGGACACTCCTACCAGAAATCCCCAAAACACAGGCGTTCGAACAGAAGGTCACGCGAGAGATCTCCACCACCCATGTCATCGCACAGACCTCGGAGTAGAGAAAGATCTCCCCCGCCTCCAAGGGATCGGTCCAAATACTTACCGCGAGAGCGGTCGCGTTCACCCTTCCAGAGGTCACGATATTCTCGATCTCCGCGTTCACCCCCTCCTCGCCATCGATCCAGAGATAGAACTCCTCCGCCAAGAAATTACAGATCTAGAAGTCGAACGCCACCACCGAAGAGACCCAGATCTCCGATGAGGTCTCGATCCTCGCGTTCCCCTCGCGATGATTCCCGAAACAGATCTAATTCTTCGAGTATTATGTTAGACAACAATAAGTATTCGTCGACCAGTTTCGCGGCCGAACTCATGAAACAGAAAAAATTAAAGAAGAAAATGCCTCAAAGTGTGACCCCTTCGATGGAGGCGTCCACTTCATCGACGAGCACACCCACAGGTCATCCATTCATGTCATCAAAACTATATGCGGGGAACTCTCAGAACAGTGAGACTGACGGCTCATTTCATCCACAAAACGGTTTTATGACACAAAAGTCGGCGACATTACCACAACTGCCGTTACCTGTGATTCAGTCTTCAAAACCAAACCCGAGTCCAATGAAAGCACAGTCTCGGCTCCCAATGCCTCCACAGTGTGGAACAGCGATATCACAATTGCCTTTACCCTCGACCTCACCGGTAATGGACATCGATGAGGAAGATATGATACAAAAGCCATCAAAAACTCAGAATCGACCAAAAATTGTCGGCAAAACACAATTACCTCAACAACAGACCCAACTTAACCCTCGATGTGTGGATGTCTTCGATATTATTAGTCAAATAGGAGAGGGAACCTATGGACAGGTCTATAAAGCCAGAGATACCGATAATACGTAAGAATTGTTATTTTCATATCAATTAAAACAAATTAATTGCGAAAATTTATTATAGAATCGTTGCCCTCAAGAAAGTGAGACTAGAAAACGAAAAGGAAGGCTTTCCCATCACTGCTGTAAGTATTCTTTCAAATGGTGTCCAAAAGTGGTCTAATTGTTATCTTTATCCAAACAAAAGGTGAGAGAAATAAAGATTTTGCGTCAATTAAATCACCCGAATATCATAAACCTGAAAGAAATAGTGACCGACAAACAGGACGCCACTGACTTCAGACGGGATAAGGGTTTGTAACACAATAATTGTTCTCTTCTTTTATTTAATTCTGTTTTCCGAGTTTAGGCGCCTTTTATTTAGTTTTTGAATATATGGATCACGACTTAATGGGTTTACTTGAGAGCGGTTTAGTTCAGTTAAACGAACAGAATATCGCGCACACAATGCGCCAACTCTTGGATGGACTCAACTATTGTCATAAAAACAATTTCCTTCACCGAGATATCAAGTGTTCCAATATTCTGATGAACAATAAGTCAGTTATTTTTTCAAACCCTTTGAAACCGTATTAATCCACTGTTTTGTGACTCAGGGGTCAAATCAAATTAGCGGACTTCGGGTTGGCCCGACTTTTCTCCGCTGCCGACAAAACGAGGCCCTACACTAATAAAGTAATAACTCTGTGGTATAGACCGCCTGAGCTTTTGTTAGGAGAAGAGCGCTACGGACCGGCTATTGATGTTTGGAGCTGTGGGTAAGGAATCAGATATAATGAGTCATTGGTTACACTTATTTAAAATGTTCGCACTTTTCAGTTGTATTTTAGGGGAACTCTTCAAAGGGAAGCCTATATTTCAGGCCAATTCAGAAGCCATGCAATTGGACGCCATCGCACGCTTTTGTGGCGTTCCTTCTAAAGAAAATTGGCCCGAAGTAAGTCCTTTAATAAAGGGAATCAAGAGTTGTACTGATGTTTGAATGAATAGGTGGTTGAGTTACCACACTTTCGAACAATGAAGCCCCGGAGCCAATACGTCAGGTGTCTCCGCAAAGAGTTTAATTTGTGAGCTTTTCTTTGGGAAAGTATTCCAATAATTGACTAATGATGTGTTGACTGATAGTATGCCCCGACCGGCTCTCGATCTGTTGGACGCAATGCTATGTTTGGATCCTTCCAAACGAATTACTGCCGATAAGGCTCTCAATTGTGATTGGCTTAAGAATATCAGTAATATGACGGCTCCATTGTATGTATTCCTCTCTCTTAGATCTAAATTAAAATATCATTTGTTTGGTTCAGTCTTCCTCAGGATCAGGACTGCCATGAAATGTGGTCTAAACAGAGGAGACGTCGATTACAACAAAACCCAAACTCAGGTATTTGTCGTTTAGTTTTTATTCCAGTTTTAATTTTGAAGAGTTTTTGCAAACTTTTTAATTTAAAAGGAGTGCGCCGTCGGTAGGTTTGCGTCCGGATTACTCCACATTTATAACAAATTGATTGAATCACTCTTTTGATTGGAATTTCAAATAAAATATATTTTAATCGAACGAAACTTATATATAATAAAAATTAATTCAAATAAAAGCTTACGTTAAATGTGTCCAAACATTTGCCACTCTTTCCAATCATTCAATTGATAGCTATAAAAGAGATTTGGATTTAGGACTGATTTTAGAGACAAGAAACTCCTATTCTGTGCAATCTATTGACGGCAACTCCTATTTAATGGAAATTATAAATACAATAAAATTGTTTTTCAGAGAACGCTGTCGAACAGACTTTGGCCAAAATCAACAAAAACGCGACGACTGGTAACCAACAGCTTTCGATCGATAAGTTGGCCTCTCTTTTGAATGTTAAGGTAATCCATATTCCAATTGATTGAAATCACTTTTTCTAACTTCTAATGGATTTTGTCTGAATGTGTAGAATACAGACGATCCCCAAACACTGAAAATATTAGAGAACCTCTCCTCTACCTTAGCGGCCACCGCACAGACCAGAGGACCGGCTGGCAGTGCCGAAGTGCCCGAACCGTCGGCCAACTCTCGGTCATCGGCCAACAATAACAACGTTGGAGTGAAGGCTGCGATCGCACAGCTCTTACAACAACAGGGGATTCGAGTAATGAGTTCGACATCAGGTAATTAATCAGTGATCGAGTCATTCAGTGATTGTTCTCTCGATTCGAACGACATTTTTCTGGTTTTTGTTCATTACTTTGATTCCAATTGATTTGAACTTTGATTCTGGAAATGATTTGAAATGCAATCAATGCTTGTCTTCAATACAAATGTCATTTGAATTACTCTTAAAATTATTGATAAAAAGTTATTAATTAAAATATATTGTAATAAACGATTGTAACGATGGAGCCGTTCGTTCGTCTTAAGAGTGGAAACCCATTTCCCGATCAATATATTTGGCGCTCACTTGGGTTTTGTGTCATTTCCTCTCAATGGTTGTGCTCTCAAAAGGCATTCACATTAGAGTAACCGACAGACCTATAATGCAATTATTTAGTGTGATTATCGATAGACCACTCTTTTAACAATCGAGTGGAACCAGAATTTAGAACCGGGTTATTGACAGTCCTATAGTGCGTCGCTTTTTATCATTTTATCGAAAGTGGTTTCAGTGCCTCCAAATGCCTCCAAATGCTTGCCTCAAAACAAGTCATTATTGGCGTACTATTTGGAGTTTGTGTCAAACGCTCGGATTCTGTCCTTATATTCGAGGTCTGTCTCTAATGTGTTGTAATGCTGGCGAACACAGCCTTTAAAGAGCAGGAATTCCTCATTCAGTTCACATATGAGACAAACCTCAGACACAGAGTCTCACAAATATTAATATAAATAACGTTTACATTCCATTCATAGAACGTATTCCCTTTGATATTATATTTTGTCCCCTTTTTTACAAACAATTGTAATGCGAACTGATTTGCCGCCAAAGAGTGACACAACACCCCATTAAAAGCGTCACAGAGTTTGTGAATAGAGAGAGGGATTGCATTGACTGCATGTGCTTTTGTTTACATTTAGTTTGGATTTTGAATATCTGTCAAAATATTGACCGAAACTCATATCTCTTTAATAGTTAACTATTTATTAAATTATAATTTTTGAGTAAATAATTGTATGAAAAATGTATATAAATATTATGTTTTATAGACTTTAATCGAAAAGTATTTTCAAATGAATCGATGAAAATAAATGAGTAATTCATTGCTTTCTTAATAGTCGTCAAAACTGAACAAAACGTTAATAAATGAAAGAAAAGCCAAAATCAATGAATTCCTGAGTTTACTCAAGTATTGGATCGACTTCTCGTCATAACCAGTGATAAAAAGTGCGGCTAAACAAGAAGACAAGTAACTGGGATTTGTTGGAACTACCTTGCTTCAATTCTGATATTTCGAGATAAAAGTAAGACTAAATTTAAACTACAATTAATTTTTACTAAAATTTTATTTATTGGCACTCAATATAAAGTTTGGGAAACCAATCATTTGCCCCTAATTTGCACTCAGAGGTAGTCCTCCAAGAGATGTATGGAATGCCTCATTTGAGACACAGAATGACCTCATATACAAACCATTGCAACAAAAGGACCGAAAAGCCGCTCAAATTTGGTATTTGATTCCCTCAATGCGTATAATTGATAATTGATCATGCTCATTCTAGTCGTGATACAATATAAATTAAATTTAATGTTCAAATAATTTATTTAAATTTGATAACAGACTAAATGATTATTAATTAAAATGAATATTTGATGAATGATGACCAATGATCATGGTCAAATGGTTAAAATGGCTTTTTGTTACAATCCATCCCTCAGAAGGGTTTCAATCAAAGATCGGAATTTTGTTTTGAGCACAGATTTGAGCCAATAGTCTGACCGCCAGAATACAGATTTCCAACAAATATTCAGCGGTTTTACGGATCAGTGTTTACTTTGATTTTGTTGGCGAGGATTCCATGGAAAGGGAGATCTCATAACTAAAGATAAAATAAGGAAAGGTATTGTAGAGAAGAATAGAAACAAATAGAAGACATACCAATCCTTGTCTGTTATCAATTCGATGTCATTTGCCTGAAACCAAATGCGGAAAATTCGGGCCACTCTGGGAATGGTTGGAGTGAATGACTGGTGTATTGGCGTTATATAAGTTCTGCCCAATTGTTGGGTCTGTTGTTGAATAGCAGTGAGAGCCGCGAAGACATTCTTCTGAAGCAATTGGATCTGCATAAGGATCTCATAGAGTTGGCTACACTTCTCGAAGTTTATTAGTTTTATCTCTGATTTTGACTGAAATATAAAACCAATAAATGATTGAAAGCAGAGATTTGTTAAATACCTGAATATAAGAGGGATATCGAGTATTAATCATTGTTATGTCGGTTAGGAATGTCCCCAAATATGGAATCGTTCCGAAAGACTCGTCTTCCAGACTATATTCAAATCAAATTAGTCGTAAAGTTTGAGTCGAATGTCAATCAAACGAATGAACAAAAACTAACCTGACTTTAGACGTGCCCTCAATTATCAGTTGTGTGTGTCTTAAAAGTGTTTGATTGTTGACGTCGTCTACAATAGTGGACAACCATTTGAATGTTGACATCGACGCCCTATTTATCTTATTCCAAACCGATTGCTTCAACCGATAAATGGCTTCATTGGTCAGACCCGCAATTATGGCCTTTATTTCGAAATTAGAAATTAAAGTTAAATTTGAAGAAGGGATCAAACATTGACTTCAGGGCAGATGACAGTCAAAAATAGGAGATTCTGTTGGAAGACCTCATTTGATAAGACGAGGAATTGGATGAACTGTTATCTCAATGTTTTGACTGATCTCTGGTTTAAAGCCAAAAAGTGGACATACTTTGAGTGAATTAAAATTCTTAATTTTCCGCAATTGAAGCGCGACTTCGATCCAGTGAGAGGTCACGATATGAGGACTGGATATCAATATTAGGGATCAAATTAAGTTTTTGTTATCAATTAGTTGATTGAGGGAATGCATACCTGTGTGCTCTCAATATAGTAATTATGACATGTCTTGAAAGTAAATTGAAATTTCTGATCATATTCTGAATCTTGGATTTAGATTTCGAGGGATTGAGCAAAGAGTAGGGCTTCAGGTAAAGGAAGTTCTCCTATGAATGGCACCAAAAAACTTCAAATTAGTTAAAAAATATTTTAGCGAATTTCTCACCAAATCAATAGCTGTCAACTGTTGTGCTATAAACCTGGGGTCGAGTTCGAGGACAGACGAAGATTTGCTGACAGCCTTCTGTATAAATATAACGATTCCGACATTCAATTAAAATATTTAATTAATCGCTTGAATGGAATTCAATTAAATATTATTCTCAATTCAATTGATGTTTGTTTCAAAAACTTTCCGAAATTGACATTAAATTCAATTCAATTACCTCTTTGTTTATCTTTTATCTGATTAAACCATTAATTCAATCGAATAAAAAAATATTTAAAACTATTGAAAGATTGAGGTCTGAGTCAAAGCTTTTCATAACTCTGTGAAAAACATTAAAGAAAATTGTTTTCACTCTTAATAATAATTAAATTAATTGCTTTAATCATTTTCTTTCGCAAATGTTTGAGAAAATACAAACATTTATATGTTTTGACACAAATTAATCGCATTTGAAAAGCCATCGAAGAAGTGATGCGAATATTATTCTCACGAATTTCTGTCTTAATTAACATAAAGGAAGCGATAATTCGGTCAAAACTTAAAAAGCTTTTGCTTTCACTCAAAACAAAACAAATTAAAGCAATAAATCAATTAATATATGGTTTCCTATAATAATAAATGTCAGAAAAGTGTAAATATTTTAAAAATAGTTCATCAGATACACCATATCTGCGATAACTCATCGATTATAACTGAAAAATGTTGAGGAATCTGGAAATTAGGATCCAGTATGTAATGTATTCGCATGTGCTAGCACATTCTATAATTAAATGTTATTACAATTTCGATTAGAGTTTGAGAAAGTTATCTTAAATTTCTCAAAATGAGGTCAATTGGCTCTAAACCGAAAATTATATTCAAATATTTTGTGGAATTTTAAATTCAATTTTACATTATTTAAATTATTTATGAAGAGTCGACTAATATCTTGGTTACACTCAATTATTCAAATATGGTTTCAAAATTGATATAATTTACTAATTAACATGATCATTTAGCTAAAGGCTAAAGATTTGACAAATTTTAATATCTCTTCAAAATGTGACAAATTGTGGATCAGTTAAAGGATTATAAAAATTCACTGAAAATATTGAAGAACTTTAAGTAAGTAAAGGTTTTGATGAATATTAAGTATAAATAAAAATTAGTTAAAAACGAGTCAATTAGTGAATCAAAAAATAGTTCAAACGATAAAATTAAGAAAATACTATATTTTAAATGTTATGGCTTTAAAATTGTCATCAATTTTGTATTTTTGGGTCAAATATGCAAAAAACAAACAAAAAGTCGTTAATTACCTGATTTGTAGAAACGTCGGGAATGGGTTCTGACTTCATGTCAACAATTATCAGACATTTTCTGTATATCTTGTCGTCAATGTTCGGCAAACTGAGCAGTTTGTCCGCTAAAGTCATCGGCTTTTGTTCGCTGTCCGAAGAATTGGACGAAAAGTTTGAGTCATAGTTAGAACCGTTGGACTCAAAGCCACTGTTTGTCGAGGAATTGGAGTCACGGCTGACGTCTATCACAGAATTCTTGTCATTTGAATCACAAATATATTCAGTCCTGAAATCTTCTGAGTAGTTATCCAACCAATAGTGGAGAATAAATGTCAGTTGTCTTTGACAACAGTTAGGCATTTGTTTGAGGATAATATCAAACACATCTTGTGGTGAATGGTATTGTCTGTAAGTGCAGAAGAGGACGTGCATAGCGTGCGCCACATTATTCCGCTCCTCTTCCAACACATTTTGATTGCAATTCTTGAAATCTTCTTTTTGTGTCAAAAATAGTATATATTTGAGGATATGCTCTAAAGTGGCCGCTCTTATGATTCGCATCTGACGGGTCTCCCACTGAAGGCACTGAAGACATCAATTGATTAGAAAATTTAATTTTTGAACTTTTTTTTCGAAATATTAAATGTATTAATCAGTTGAGAACAGATCGGGTGATAGGGAAGTGATTGGAAGGGCTTCTTATCTATTGTTTTAATACTTCAAACGCTGATTAAGTGTTTCAAAAGACAGCAAAATATGTTTGACTCGAATAAAGGGAAACTTATTAATAAATAACTAATTATTTAATTAATTTCTATTTTGAGTGAAACACAATCAGAGTTCAATCCCTTAGAAGAAGCAAACAATGAGCAAACAAAGAGCTAGCTAATTTTCAATGTTTTCAAATTGATTTCACGTTTGGGGAAATTTAAGCAAAGATAAGATAAAAGAATGGATGTCCCGAACCTGTTGGTCGTCATACCAAGTGGTCGTCCTTTTGGGGGTCTTATGGCTTAAAGAGCTGTCTGTTTGGTCGCATCGAGTGATGGGACTGTCGTTGTCCTCCAATTTTAATGAACTCATATCCTCGTAATGAACAGAATAAGTGATTTTCTTTAAATAAATCGTATAAATTGAGTCATCGTTTTGTTCTTCGCCCCAAAGTTTCTTCACTTTCTTATCACTATTTGTGAGAACAGACTTCTGGTCACTACTGTTGTCAGTCTTTCCATCTTTTTTCGGGCTTTTGTTTGAGGGTTTTTTGCGCGAAGAGCCCATTGTGGCCAACGATATGGTCGGAGTCGCCATCAGATAACACTTGAAACCACTGATGACATGATTTGAAAAGTTTTGTGAATCGATATTAAAATTTATAAAATATTTGTTACGAAAGCACCGAAAAAATGCAAACAATTTGAGTCTTAAAACACGTTTTGAATTCCAGTTCTGGAGTTTTGTTGACAACAAATCCAATAATAAATTAATTGAAATATTGAGGACTATTGAGGTCTGGTTTCTATTGAACACAAAGTTAGTTAACTTTTTTATGGGTTAACACACATTCAGAGCCAAAGACGCACTCATTTCCACTCATTTATTAACTCAAATACGAGTTTCAAACATTTGATTCAAACTTCAAATCAAAGCCAATAAATCGATTAAAATAATGCTCTCATTTGAGGTGAAAAACCAAAACAATTGTGGAAAACATCACAAATAGTTATATAACTGTTTTGCAGATGAGGTAAATGAGTAACAATTGGCGTAATGTCTGCCACTCGTGAGTCATGACTTCTCACAGCCAACCAAAGCATAACATGATATGTCAATCTTTAAAGCACCTGAACTATTGCACAGGTAATACCACACAACACAACACAAGGACTTTAGCATAGGATAGCACAGGACTACAGGAGGTACTCATTCTAATGTTTTCATGCAGTGCTTTAATAGGGTATACCTTAAAATACAACTTCAATGCAGGTAAACATATCCTACGGAAGTGATGACTGAGTTTAATATCACTTCAATGATAAGACAGTCCTATAGGAGAGTCCTATCAAATGATTCACTTTTCACAGACTTTTGTTTATTATTTAAATTGTTTTTACACTCAATTAAGTTATCGTAAATAGTATTTAAAAACTTCTTTTGATTAAAAAGCTTTAAATAGTTTTATAGATAGAGTAAAAGTATTACTATTTTATAGATTAAATAACAGATATTCACTCCTTAGGGAACGGTTTTCACTGCTAAGTGATATGATAACTGAGCAATTTACTTTATCTATTCAACTATTTTAGCGAAAATGAAAAGATAATCGCTTCGATGATTTCACTGCATTTCAAAGGAAACTTTTTACTCATAGCTGTCATTAAAGAGGAATAAATTATTCTGAATAATGGAAAAGGAATTTGCTTGGCAATTCTTTGCTTATTATTAGTCTATTATTATTAGAAGCCAATTGCAATCTAATGCTAATTAACCAAGATTATTCGTTGTAAACAATAATTATTCTATAAATGAAAAACTATTGACAACTATATGTTTATAATTAATAATAAGCATTGCATTCAAATACACAGACATTGTCTCAGAATTGAAAACGAATATAACGAATGACTCGTTAAGAGTGATATCGATTCTATGCAAATATATTCTGAATTAAAGCCAAATTGTTTGCATTTGAATTATAAATTACCATGACAATATTGACAATATAGACAGTATAGGCTGTTCCATAAAAGCTCTTGGCACAGATACTTGGCCCAGAATTGTAATAAAAAATAAGCAAACAAATGCCCTGGTAACCTTTTAAAACTTTATTACAACTGATATTAGATTCTAATAAATATTCTAACAATTGAAACAAGAATTGGCAAAGAGGGGGTTCAGAGATTGCTCATGGTTCATTGGTATATTCCCTAATTGGGATCACCCAGAGGACCCGGCAGTATTATGACCCGATTTTCAACTACGAGGGCTAATTGAAGTGTCATTTAAAGTAAAAAATATATATTCTTCTAAAGTAATAAATGAAATAATAAGTAAATAAATGACAGAATCGATAAAACAAATTATTTGTGTCTTAAATGAATGGAAATAACTATCAAAAGGATGAGAGCTATGAGAATGACGGCAGACATCACCCAAACGAAGATTAGAGAGGCTTTGGTCGCATACGAGGGTCTAATAGTCATTTTCGGGCCCTGGCTTTTGGCAATTGGCTCCATAGTGTTGAAGCCTTCCACCGCTTTCGCAGAATCCCATAATTTGTCCTGGCTCTCCTGATACCTTTCTTCCTCGGAAACGGAGTCGAAATCACAGTCACATCCGACGTAATTATCAGTATTGAAGATATCAGATTGACCTGTCCTCTTTGGATAGTAGCCCCAGACCGGTCGACACCCACTAGCAGTCCAATTGAGTTGACCGCCCTGTCCACGTTTACGGCCCACACAGACCGTATAATCTGTTAAAAAGGAATCGAGTAATTGAAAACTGGACTCATTTGTGAGCAAAGACTTACTTCTCTTAACTCCGATGTAATTGATCCAGGGTTGAAGTCTTAATTGGAAGTTATTCTTGAAAAGGAGGGCTTGGAAAGTGAATTGGCTCGGGTCCTCATAGTTCTGTTCGTAATATTTCTCAATCGGGAACTCAAACTTATCCTGACGTCGAGTAACGGGTCCCACAATAACACTATCTGTCAATGGATCTGAAGACGACATCTGATAACTGGGACCGGCATAAAAATTTCCCGCTGTATTCCCGTTCCGTTTCCAACCCTGAGTCCAATCAACGAAATCAGTGCTTCAAAAGAGAAACCAAACAATCAATTGACGCAATTCTGAGTAAATGGAGGAAAGGCCTACTTATTAATGGAAATATCGAATTGAATCAATCCTTTTGTGATGAGCTGTAGTTTGAAGGCAGTGGTGCTCAGGTTCATCAGAGTCTCCGGATTTCTCACCAATTCTTTAAACTTCTTAGTCTTTCCATCAAATGATTTTCTGAAATGGATGTATGGCCGGGAATTGTAGGGAACGTATAATCTGAAGTAAAAGTGTTTCCCGTCTTTAAAACTGTTCATATCTATAGGACTGGCACTACTCGGCGGCCATCTGTCACAGGAGTGCCTTATTCTGCGCTTCCCGTCAGCAAAGTTAAAGGTCCAGTCATAGTACTGGCGGAGAGCCATCAGTGCCCCGACAGGATTTTTGGTCCACTCAGGCGGACATTTCCGTTCGGGATGTCCTAAACAATTGCAAACTGTGGGCAAACAATGATCTTCGAAGACATCTTTACTCAACGGTAAATAAGGGTTAGTGCAGTCCAAGTCAGGGGGGACTGTTGTTCGCTCAGTTGTTAAAGTGACTGTCGTTGGACTTATTCCTCGGGTAGTTCCAAGAGTTACATTAGTTTCTCCAGTGGTGTCGGTTTCAGGGCTGTCGGGTTCATCAGTCAAGTAGTCGTCTCCAGTGTCGCCATTTTCTGTTCCAACAGATCCATCAGTTTCTTCAATCGTGTCTTCGGTTTGACTGAAGACCTGTTCGGCAATGAATACCATAAGAATTAAAACAAACATAACTTTAAAGGCTTTCATTTTGTTAAACATTTTGTGATAACTTTTAAGACAAATCAATTCAAACGAATTCAATGAAAATTCTTAACTCTATTCACGCTCTGCACTAATCTATTCCTGACCTGAGAAAGGGTTAGAGATCTCGCTCTAAGACTCAATTCAGAGTCAAATCTAGTGTTGAATTTCAATTAATTTTATGGCTTAAAACTTATTCAATGAAATTAATACAAATTTTTCGACCAAAAGATTTAATTAAGAAACAGAATAATAATTATCAGAAAACTTAATAAAATGCTATTCAACGAAAAAATAGATATTTTGCTTAAGAAATAAATGAAATAAAGAGTAAATAAATCGATAAAAACAAATTAATTAGGTTTCAAGTAAAGGGAAACACCGATCAGTAAGAAGAGAGAGACGACAATGACAGCCACCATAACCCAAACGAAGATTAAGGAGACTTTTGTCGCATACGAGGGTTTGTAAGACATCATTGGCTCAATAGTTGGTTCCATAGTTGTTGTCTCATCCATAAAGTTGAAGCCCTCCACCAATGGCTGTGAATTCCAGAATAGTTCTTCGGCCTCCTGTTCCTCATCTTCGAT
The DNA here is from genome assembly GCA_034698165.1 of Punctoribates punctum. Classification (NCBI taxonomy): domain Eukaryota; kingdom Metazoa; phylum Arthropoda; class Arachnida; order Sarcoptiformes; family Punctoribatidae; genus Punctoribates; species Punctoribates punctum. The sequence goes on along the minus strand of JAQGBD010000284.1, from coordinate 1,759 downwards.
ACTAACGGATTTGAAATCACAGACACAATCGATACCGAAGTCAATATTGAAGGTAGTATTTTGACCCTTCTTTGCTTCCTTGTAATACCAGACCGGCTGACATCCACTCGCAGTCCAATTCAAGTGGTCATTCGGTCCACGTTTACGGCCAACACAGACGTTATATTCTGTTCAAAAGGAATGATTAGTAATTAAAGACTTGACTCATTTTAATCTATGGCTTACTTCTGGTAACTCTGACATAATTGATCCAGGGTTGACGTCTCAATTGGAAGTTATTCCGAAACACAAGGGGTCGGAAAGTGAATAGATTCGGGTCGTCGTAGTTCTGATCGTAGTATTTCTCGACCGGGAAATCAATTTCACTCTGATGTTGAGTAGTCGGCCCCACAATAACACTATCTGTCAATGGATCCGATGAAACCAACTGATAACTGACTCCAGGGTAATGTCCTGTGCAGCCATTACAAGGGATCCAACTGCCGGAGTTATTGACGAATTCAGAGCTTCAAATAAAGATCCAAATAATGAATAGAATTCAGAGTAAATGGAGGAAAGGCTTACTTATTGGTGTAGATATGGAAGTGAATGAGTCCTTTGGTGTTGAGTTGAATCCTGAAGTTAGTGGTACTCAGGTTGAGAGGGGTCTCCGGATTTCTGACCAGACCTTTAAAACTCTTATACTTCTCATTCCATTCCTTTCTGTAGTAAATGTATGGCAGAGTCCAAAAGGGTATTTGCAGATTGAAGACAAAGTGTCTCCCGTTTTCACTGTTCATTTCGATTGAACTAGCACGATTAGGTGGCCATTTCCAACACGAATGGAACTCTTGTTTACTTCCGCTCTCGTAGTTGAAAGTCGGGCCATAATACTGACGGAGAGCCATCAAAGCCCCGGCGGGATCTTTTTTCCAACGGGGAAGACATTCAAAAAAGGGATCTCCCAAACAATGACAGGCCGTCGGCAAACATTCTTCTTTATAGACTTCTTTACTCAAAGCACGTAAGGGTTAGAACAGTCGAGTTGAGGCTCAACAGTTGTTTGATTAGTTGTCTGAGTAGTTCCAAAAGTTTTGTCAGTTTCTTCAGTTGTGTCTTCTGTTTGACTAAAGACCTGTTCCGCAATTAATACCATTAGAATAAAAGCGATCATAACTTTAAAGGCTTTCATTTAGAAATAGTTTCAGTTGAGTGACAATCAATAAAAACGAAACTAATGTATATTCGTATCTTTACTCACCCTCTCTAACAATATGTTCAAGCTCAATTTATCAAGAATACAATGAATGCAATGCTTTTTCAATTGAATCAAGAATTTTGTAAAAATTGTTTTAGAAGTCATTTCGTTTCCATTAAAACAGAGAATAATTTAAGGAATATTTAAATCAAATGATTTATTAATTAACAAATAAAAGAGATTTTCAATGAAATAAACACAAAATTTAGTTAACTATTGAATCACATAACAAATGGTATACAAAATGAGTAATTGAATCAAAGAGAACATGTTAATTGGCTTATGAGTGATAAATGAAAAGCCCTATCATAAGAATGAGTGAAAGGATGACCACACCGGCCATACAAGAAACGAAGAAAAGCGAGACTTTGGTGGCTTTCGACGGTTTAAAAGACTTTTTGGACTGTTTTGGCTGTTGTTGAGACTCCGTCTCGTTTTCAATAGTGTTGAAGCCCTCCACCAATGGCTGTGAATTCCAGAATAGTTCTTCGGCCTCCTGTTCCTCATCTTCGATACTAACGG
>JAQGBD010000283.1:0-36716 GCA_034698165.1 Punctoribates punctum | reverse complement strand
GGGGGAGTGGGGGGGGAGGGGGGGGGTCCGACGACCAATTTATATACGCCGAGAAACTTCGTTATCGTCGTAAAAAAGACCAGTTTTTCCTACAAAATTCTATTGGAGAGGTTCCCCTGAGCCGAAAATTGAGGACTATTTTGCCCGAACCCTTCGCCCCCCCCCCCCGCCCCCTCAACATCACTGATTATAATCCTGATAACGAAAAAAGAAAAATCTTCTTCACTATAGAATTAATTTTGTTTTCATAACTTATATAATATAATATGAGATCTAATTTCGATGAATATTAAACAAAAAACTGTTATTAAATGTATTTATTTATAATTAATTCTGAATTTATTTGTTTTTATGAATTAATTTTTGTTCACAGAATATAAATAGTGTGCTGTAAAGGTGAAAGTTTCCGGTAAATTACCTTGGTAACTTTCATCGATAAAGTTGGTGATAGTGGAACACGCTTCATTTCAAAATTGAGCTAGCTTGAATTTATATTTTTTAGTGCTGTTTTAATCAAATTGTTTCTAGGCAAAACTTGAAAATTCTAGCAACGATTCAATAATTAGATGCAACGACTTATTCATAGATAATTAATCAAGATAACAATTATTTTAATGACTTTAATTGACAAATGTAGTTCATTGGAAAAAATCACCTCTCTCATATATAAAATGATTATGGTAAAACAAATTAATTGTAATTATATTGAATATAATAAAGATTTTATTGATTTTCAACAAATTATTATTATTTTTAATTAAATTTTCTTTTGTTTAATTCATTCAAAATTAATTACATTAAAAATTCTAATTAATTACTAATTGAATCAAAATTATTTGTTTTCCCAAAAATGTGTGAAAAAACCTCAAAACTTATAATAATTTCGCGAATTTTCAAAATTCAATAAAAATTTTAACTGAGTTCGAAATAAAATATTTCATCAAGATACTTTCAAACTTATTCAATTTCTCGGAGATATATTCGAAACCTCTACTCCTCTTTAAATACCAGGAATAAAATTGAAAATAATTTTCATTTCATTTAAATAAAAATTAATTTTATTTCAAAACAAACAAAAAATCCCGAAATTGACTAAAAATTAGAACAAAATTTTGAAATAATATATAATTTAATCCCGTTTTGAAAAATCTAGATATATGAACAAGGTTATACTGGCTATATTTACAATTCATTACTGCTTAAGTCAAGAATGCTTTTGTATAAATTGTAATAGATGAGTTTATTATCCGCCCAGACCTGTCAGTCCTCCCAACAGGTTCTGGAGAAGGCTTCCTGGTCCAAATAGTCCGAGAAGACCAAGGGATCTGAGTAGGAGCAGCACCAGACCCAGGATATAGCACAGGACATTGGCTAAGGGAATAACGGCACCGGTCACTGTGTTGTTGCCAAACAGGACTGTACTCAGAATCGGAATAACCAACTGTGAAAGCAATGTACTGAGGAGAGCACCCAGGATACTGCCCACGTCACGGAATAAAGTTCCGGCCAGGGTGATCTGTGCCGCACAGTTGCCACTTACAGTTGAGTTAGGCATCGGTCCGGTGCTATTTCCGGGCATAGTTGGGGGACAAGTTGGACACACCTGTCCGCCGCCGCCGCCTCCGCCACCACCTCCTCCGCCACCAGATCCGCCTCCACTGCCGGGTGCGGGACATGTGCAGCTACACCTGCATCCACCCGGTGCGCTTCCACCAGGGCATTGAGGATTGGTATTATTATTGCCACCTGGCCCACCAGGATTTGTTCCAGGTCCGCCGGGATTACCTCCTGGACCGCCGGGATTACCTCCTGGACCACCGGGTCCACCTGGGCCTCCGGGACCACCCGGTCCTCCTCCTCCGCCTCCACCACCACCTCCTGGTCCACCGGGATATCCACCGGGGTAAATTGGTCCGCCATTCCAACCTCCACCGCCATTACCACCACCACCGCCGCCGCCATTGCCGTAGGAGAGGGCGCCGGCGATTAGAGCAAAAACTATTACTGAAACTGAAGTCAACCGCATTTCAGAAAATGAATTATGAGTTCGAATACAAATTACCCCCAATTTTATACCTTTTCTGATCCATTGTTCCTCTGATCAGAACTGTTGGGTTTGAAATCATCTGTCAATCAAACGATTCTTTTATTTTTCAAAAACAGAATATTCTTTTGTTTGCTTCAAATGAAAAAAAAACATATTCTTGTTGTGACCTCTTTCACAGTCTTTTGTTTTGTTTTTCATTGACCTCTTCGGTGGAAAAAAGGGATAAGTTTATAATTAGCATGGTTATTCTACACTTACACTGTAAGTCTTACAGCAGAAAATTGAATAAAAATGAATTTAATACCAAGATTGATTTCGATCTGAAAAAATTATCACCAATGCACCCTTTCACTTGGCACTTACACAACTTCTAATACTTATATGTAAAAAGTGACCAAGAACATTCACATAATTAATTGAAAGGAACAGAAAGGGTATTGAAATTCAAAATAATATGAATTCATTGAAATTAAATTCAATTACTCTTAACTAAAATCCGTTTTTTAATTGAAAACAAATTTTATTTTTTAATTAAACCCAAAATAATTGAAAACAAGAAAATTATTTACAATTTATACAAATATTTATCGCATTCTAACACTTAAGCAGTTGAATTGTAAATTAACTTATTTGAAAATGATCTAGATCACCACATGCTCATCCAGTAAGGCCACCGAGAAGGTTAGCCAACAGTCCGCCGGGTCCTAGAAGACCAAGAGCTCCAATATTCTGCAAGAGGAGCAAGACCAGGCCAACAATATAGCAAAGGGTAAGAGCCAGAGGAATGACGGCTCCCTGGACAGTGTTGTTTCCAGCTAGGACAATTGTCAGGATGGGGATCACCAGTGAACTGAGCAGTGCTCGCAGAAGTTCGCCCAAAATGGCGCCGATGTTTGTGAAGAGCCCGGAAGCGACCAGGATCATCTGATCGCACTGACCACCCATACCACCACCGCCGCCGCCACCACCTCCTCCTCCACCGCCAGTGCTGTTACACATGGGGCACATGGTTGTACCAGGTGGCATTGTTGGTGGCATTGTCGGTGTTGAGCTGGTTGGTCCGCCGCCAGGTGTCTGGCCGTTACAGTTGCAAGAACAGTCGCATCCGCCCGGAATGGATGGACAGGTCTGTGCGATGGCCAGAGTCAGCGCCGATAATATTATAAACAAATGTTTGTAAAACATTTCAAAACATTAAATGAATTCTGAGCCGAGTTTTGCCTCAAATTTATAGTTTTGTGAAGACTTCGAAAGTCTGTCAAAAGTGAAGCACAAGTTTTAAACACATTTTTTTCTGAAAAATATGAACTTTTTGTCATCTCTTGGTATCTGTTTTTCTTCAATTAGTTTTAGTTTTGTTTTCAGAATCAAACAATTGATTCAATTGAACAATAATTTTAACCTTTTTTATGTCAATTCTTCACAATTATCAAGAATTTTGAAAAACCACTTGTGATCAGAATTTTTGAAAGTTGAACGCCTTCTTAAAATGTTGCAAGATTATATTTGATACTATAATGATCTCTTCGAATGAATAAACAAGGTTAATTTTAATTCAATGTAACACAAATGATTTAATCCACGATAAGTTGAAATTAATTTTATATTTTTCATATTCAGTAATAATAATCAGATTTGTATTTGAAATGAATTTTAATTTTAAGTACTCTTTGTTTGGTTTTGTTGAGTGTTTCCTTCGTAGGTGTATCTGATCCTCAGGTTGGGCACAATGACCGGGATTATCACTTTGTACCTTGCTAATATCCTGGCCTTTCTTTTTGGTTTAAAAACTGTTTCCTGATATTTGCCTAAAAGAAAGTTTTCAATCCATTCAAAAATTATTTAAAAATCCTTCTATTCTTAAATACCTTGAGCATTTGAGCTAGGACTTTTGTGAAGGGATGAACTAGGAGTAAAGCCTCTTGAAGTTTGGTTCTTATTTAATTGTTCGGTTATTCGAACTGCTCCAGGCTCTTTGCCTTTAGCACCTGATAGTTGTTGAATAACAACATGGTTTGGAGTATTGAATGCCGGGTGAATATCCATGTGCTGGACAGGGCTCTCACTGGTAGTAGTGGTGGTGCTGTCACTGTCGTAGATAATCACCGGCTCTTCCTCCACGTATTCATATTCTGTGTCTTGGTCTTTCCCTTTCACTTTATAGGATTTTTTTTTAAAATTTGATTGAGCTTGCTCATACTCCTTTTGATAGAGACGTTTGTCATTGTTAACTTGCTTCTTTCTTTGCTCTATTTTCTGGTTATAGGTGTTTTCCATTCGTTCAAAAGTGTCAGGATAATTTTGGTAATTTTCCTCTGATTGTTTCTTTTCAACTTGATCGTATTTAGATTCAGCAAGCTCAAATTCTTCCTCTTCTGGGTAATAGTCATTTTGATTACCAAGTTTGTTCCAGGACTGTGACTTCTGTTCATTTGAATTTTTCACGCGTTGAAAAGAATCAGGATAGTTTTTATATGAGCCCTTATCCTGATACTGATTAAATTTTGTTCGAACAGGCTCATATTCCTTCTGATAATCGCTTTTTCCATTGCTCGTTAAACCAGATGAGCTAGTTCCAACACTCTTTTGTTTGTTTGAATTTTTTATGCTCTCGAAAATACCAGGATAGCTTTGCTCTATCACTTTGTATGGATTTTGTGTAGGTTTAGGGGAATTATACCAAGAATTTGTTCTTGGTTTTTGTGGACTAGAATAAATCTGCTGGGTGATACTGCTTTGCTTGCTCGGTTCTTTTATGTCTTCTTCTTCTTCTTCATACTCATCTTGGTCATTATTGCCCACTTGCTTGTTGAATTCCTCAGCAGTAATTTGCCTGAACTGACTTTGTGGCTGAGCCTCGCCTTCTATTGAGTGAGCTTGGTTATTTGAAACCGGGCTTCCAATAAAGTTTCCATTTTTATCAAACTGATCCAGGTTTACATCGTCAACAACCTCGGCATTTGACTCAGCATAAGATCCCTCGGAATTTGGATCTTCTTCTGAGTCAATGATCTCAAAGCGCTCGTCGGGTCCGCCCCCGTCCGGACCCACCTCTTCGTCGACATATTCTATGTATTCTTTATATTGATCTCTATTTTTAGGAATTCCTGTCCAATAAAATTGATTTAAATCAAATGAACTAGTTCATTCATTGTTTATACCTGGAATAACAGCCTCCGATTCTCTGGGAGAAGGATTTCCATTTGCTTGTGAAAATAAATGACCTTGGTAAAAAAAATGTTAATAATTTTGAAGTCTACTCACATTGAAAGACAAGGATTAAAATGAAAACCGAAATGATATGGAATTTAAACATTTTATGTAAACATTGAATTAAATGCAGACATCTTTCACAGGAAAAGTTCATTTGATATTTGATACCTTGCTAAATTTAATTATTTTACTTATTGATGACTAATTGATCGACAACTTAACCGGACACTTTTTTCGTTAATTATTTAAAGTTAACTCAATCATTACTCCTAGAATTATCTTGTTAATGTTAATATTATCAATCAGATTTTAAATAATTTAGATAGTTCAGTTTAAATAGTTGCTTGGTGATAATTTTTCCGAATTCTTTTGAGAAATCTGATACATATCCCAATCATATTGGGTTTTGTCGGCAGACATTTAAATTATTTTATTAAATAGAATCACCTTGTTAATGGGAATGGACGTCAAGTTAGGAATACTGTTCTTACTCTTGGGTTACTTCACAGGTAAGAGAAGTTAACATGATCATTTTGTATATAATTCTGATTTTGATGATTTTTAAGTAATCAATTGTTGGGTTGAATTGGACATTGCGGGGAACGACATGTCTCGGCCCAACCCCCAGTTTGTCAAACCTGACGATGGCTGCGATGACGGCCAGAATGACGATCACAATGGGGGAGGAGGAGGAGGAGGTCATCACAGTCTCCCAAAGAGAGGGGGTGGCGGACGTCGCAGAGGCGGCAAAGGGGGTAGACGTGGAAGAGGTGGTAAAGGTGGAAGAAGGGGTAGAGGGGGCAGAGGTGGTAGAGGGAGGAGTATGGATGATAAACAGGCCCTCAATGAAGTCGACAACTTTGCCAATAATATGGATAACAGTGTGAGCAGTCCCGACGAGGCCGGTGGTGGTGATGACCAGGGTGGCGATGACCAGGGTGGCGATGACCAGGGTGGTGATGACAAGGGAGGTGATGACAAGGGAGGTGATGACAAGGGAGGTGATGACCAGGGCGATGATGGTGACTCTCCTCAACAGACTGAGGAATCACCACAAGGCCGAGGGGGTAAAAATGGCGAAGGTGATGACAATGAAGAAGGTGGTGACGATGATCAAGGTGGTGATAATCCCAGTGATGAGGACTGTGTGGCCACGAGCACCCAGCGCATTGAAACCCCACAAAAGCCACGTTTAAGAATGATCAGAACCAAAAAGGAACGAGGCAAACCCAAAATTCGAAGACAGACTATGGAGCCGACAGAGTGTACAGAAATAATTGACCTCTCGCCTAAGACTAGTATCAAGGTAAGCAATCTCGCATTTTACTAACTAGAACCTTTGAAAATTTGATTTTGTACTTGATAAATTTTAATTGTCTTTAGATCGAGACCTATACCATTCCCTACACTCAGAATATAGTGAAGTATAAGACAGTGACCCGAAAGATAGTTTACATTCAGAGGCGGCGAAAGATTAAGAGAACACTCAATAAACCGATTCTTGTGATCAAACGGCGAGTGGTTAAAGACCGGCAGTTCTTCGAGAGGGTTATCCCGAAAATCGTCGAAACGCGTGAAATCATTAATAAACCGAAAGTCGACTATAAGGTAATTGAGGGCCCGATGGAAGAGGTTGGTGGAGATAAGCCCGTCCAGAAGGAACAGAGCCCGTTCGGTGGCGATGAAGACTGTGACGACGGTGCCGGTCAGAACCCCTTTGGAAACCAAGACCCTTACGGTCCTGGAAATGGCCGGAATGGCAACTATGGTCCTCAGGAGGAAGATTGTGACGACCCTTCTGGCCAAGGATCTGCTCCCCAAATGGCGCCTCCCCCCTCTGATCCATACTGCCCTCCGGGACAACATAATCCCAGTGCTCATGGTATTCATGTTGGCTTCGACTTCAGCAGTGCTCTTAAGGTTGGCCTCAACGCGGCATTCGGTCCACAACAAGACGGTGTGGTACAGCCTATGATGAGAAGTGCCATGTTCACAACTGTGAGACTTAAAGTTAGCTTGTTCAAATTAATTATCTGTATTTTATTGTTAGCCCTGTCCACCGGGAATGGTTGATAATGGGTTAGGACAAGCAGCCAGTCCTTATGGCCAACAAGGAGGTGGACAGCCCGGTGGGAGCAATATATACGCCTCTCCACACCTCAACGAATATGGACAGCCCACTCTCAACTTCCAAAGAAGGAAATAAGTGTGCTTGTTCATTTTTTGAACAGTTATTTAATCAATAAATAAATGAATGGAAAAAAATGAAAATTTGTTTTAAAATTAATTTAATTAAAATCGAAAGGAAACCAAAAATTTCATTAAATGCAAGATCCGATTACCAGTCAATAAAAGTGGTGACAAATCCCATATTTGATGAGTTGTTGAATGTTTGGGTCATTTTTGGAATAAAATTCAATACAAAAATCAAATTCTTTTGTGAAAACCAAAAATGGTTTTGAAATTCTGTTTTTCAGTAATAGTTTGCGTCAATTGTGAGACAAAATTGAATTCAAATTGAATTGAATTTTAATTTTTGGAATCAATTTTCAGATTTGGTTCTGTTCTCGAGCGCCGAATACCAGTACTTAGGGGTCAATAATGTCAATCAGATGGAACCGCCCAGTTTGGAGTCGGTCGGCTCCCTTGAGGGCCAGTATCAACATGACCAGGAGCAGGCCAATGCAGGAGGCGGTGGGGGCGCAGGTCATGGCCGCTCTATGGGTGGCGGCGGCCAAAAGGATTGTGATAAACCAGGAGGTGGGGGCGGCAGTCCAATGTTGAACGCAATTCAGTCAGGTCAAGGCCGGAATATGGGTGGCTATCCTGGTGGTGGACAAGGTGGGGGTTATCCTGGTGGACGTCCAGGTGGTCCAGATTGTGATAAACCAGGAGGCGGGTGGCGTCCGGCCATTTCATACGATAGGCCAATGATGAGGTCAGCCCCTACCAAGAAACCTTGTAGAACAGGTCATGGCCGTGGTATTGGACCAGGACCCGCACCTGGTAGAGGCGCACCCGCAGCCCCACCCAGTAGTCCCGATGATAATGTCGTTCCTGATATAAAAATGTTGGACCGGAAGAAGGAGGAAACACCTCTGCAGGAGGTGTCCAGAGTGCAGATGAACCCACAGGAAGACGCAGCCGAGGAAAAGGATCTGAAGCCTAATATTCATGAAAAGGTATGAATTTGACACAGAAATTACCTAGTCACCTAGGTATTTTGGTTTAATTAAGTTTTATTAACTTGCTCAATTGGATTCCAGATCGAAACTTTCACTGAAACGTACATGGTGACCAGTATGGCCACCAGAATTATCACCAGAAAGAGAATATTCATGCAAAAGCGGAAAATAGTTAACCAGAAGATTAATAAACCTCTGGTTGTCATCAGACGGAAGATCATTAAAGAGCGACAAATATTCGAACGAATTATACCCAAAATCATTGAAACCCGAGAAGTGATAAACAATCCGGTCGTGAAGTCTAAGGTCGTGGAGGGACCCATCTATGAGGTGCCCTCTCCTATGGAAAATGATGGTTCTGATGATCAGGGTCCTATGGGTCCCGGTCAGGGATGATCTATGGATGAAGATGGGGACTGTCCCGAAGTCGAGTTTGATCCCAATTCCGATTCCGTCGATGGATCTGCAGCTGTGAGTAATCTTAAATATGCTTGGGCAATAGCGGTGTAGATTTTATGGCCAATATTTCAACACAAGAAAGGAATTTAGCAAGAGCAGTCTATTCTCAATAGGAATTGTTTTACACTTTGTTCGGTTGATTGAAATGAGTTTTGTTATAATTAATTTATTTTTCATCAAGATAAAAGGAATAACTAGATAGCTTCTTTAATTCAGAATGAGCAAGGTGAGAAAAAGTAAAAAAGTAAAAAGAAAATATTTTGAAAAAATAAAAGTGGAGGTGCGGGGGATCGAACCCCGGGCCTTCCGCATGCGAAGCGGACGCTCTACCACTGAGCTACACCCCCCAATTGAAAGTGTGCTAGTTAAATTGCCTGGATTAGATTTCGCTCTAAATAGGCTTATATTTTGAACTTAATATTCACTTTTAAATTACTTCTACTTTAGAATTAATCGATTATTTGATTTAATTAACTCTGAATCATCACAAAAGTTGCATAACACTAATGAAAGCGTATTTTTCAAATGTATTTCATCCGTCAAAACAGGTTTACGGCTCTCATACGGGTTATGGATATCTCGGATGAATGAAAACAAATTTCAACTTTTTATCCAAGATTTTATCGCTTTTGAAAATATTTGAATCGAGGAAAACATGAGTTCTAATAAATATTTTCGTAATTTTTAAACTTTTTTTCTTTCTTTTGAATAAAATGGAAATTATTAAAAACAAAAAAAGGTACTTGCTCAACCTGTTGATATTGATTTTGCTTATGGAAATTACCTTTGTTGATCTGTTAAAATATGGAATTAATAAACTAGGTCAACTTTCAGCCTGGTAGTTCCAAGTTTACAGGTCTGGTGAGTGTCAACCAGGAAGGGAACGGCTTTGGACGCCGTCCCACACAACAGGTCTCTTGGATGCGGTCTTTCACTGATTTGAGACAACTTATGGCAAAAGTTGTTGAATCACCTGAAATGATATCACAATACCTCTCATGGATTACGTGGTTTCTCACTGTTTTTCGTATCTGATCTTGTTATTCATGGTTTGGAATGAGCAAGATGCTCTAGAACAAATTGTTTTTTGCAAGGAATGTTCTTGATAAACTTGATTAAATCGAAATTGTTTTTGTTTAATTTAATTTTTTGAAGATTTTTGAAGATTTTTGAAGAATAATTTTGAAGATATTTAGTTAACAAGGTGAATTATGTGGAGAATTGAAGTGGGTTACCTTGGTCATGGCAAGAGCTTGGTTAGAACGCGTGCGCAGTGAAAAAAGTGGGCATTTATTTGATTGAATCATTTGTTAACAACTTTTTTAATGCCATTAGAAGTGAATTATATTTTATTTTGCGATTAAAATACAAATCATTTTATAAATAATTTTTTGTAATTTTGTTAATTAATTATTGGAGTAATCATTGAGTCGTTTGTCTGAGAAAACAGTCTTTGAATTAATGGTTAAATAAGTTGTGAATAACGTAAACAAAAACCCATAAAAGTGTTGTCTTTTTCTCATTTGTTTTCATTGAAATCGATTTCAATAAACTGTTTATTCATTTGATTGAAACCAAGATTATAGTTAACGATGACATCAAATTCAAATCATTTAAACCAACAACAGTTCAAAATAGTATTATTAGGCGAGGGATGTGTCGGAAAGACATCCCTTGTCCTCAGATACTGTCACAACAAATTCAAGTAAAGACATTCTTCTGGATGTGCTCTCAACTGATCCAATGCCTAATGAATGCCTGTTTTTGTCCTAATCTATAGTGAGAACCATATGTCGACACTTCAGGCCTCGTTTTTGACCAAAATGTTGAATATAAACAACACAAGAGTCCAGTTATCGATTTGGGACACCGCAGGTCTGAGCTCTACCCCTTTCCCACCTCTCCCTCCAGTTCTTATTCCCTTCCCTTCAGTGACTTTGAGTCATATATTTGTGATTATTTTTTTTATGGAAATCCCTCTCAAAATCATATGATTATTACCTCATTAAAAGAGCTATACTTCCCATACCGGTGCTGACAGACGGCTGACCTCTAATTTCAGTTAATATGAGCAATAATTTCCTCTCAATTATGGGTTTCCTCACAAACATTGAGTGTATTTCCATTAGTTTGTTATATAAGTGCTTTTGTTTTATTAGTTTTTATCAATTTTTTTGTTCAAAAATCTTTTGAATACTTTTTTTGTCGCATTGTTTGCAATGAAAGCCGTCTTATCTCTAATCATATGTTTCTAACCATTCCTTGAGTCAAAACACTTTTAACTGTCGTTTAAGTGTTTCATAGATTAGATTTTGAGCTCATTTTTAGTTCAATTCTCTGTTCTTATCATTTAATTTGAATTTTCAGTTCATTTGTATTTTTGCACTCAATTTTGGGACTCATTATAACCCGGATTAGTCTTCCTTTTCTCTCAGGAATTAAATAAATTCTTTAATATTTGGAATTTCTTTAAAAATTACTTTAATTTCAGAAAAAATTATGAATTTTTTGTTGAATTTTAAATCAATTTAAAGATTGAGAGAAAATATACTGAATTCCACTCCTATTGCAGGTCAGGAGCGGTTCCACGCGTTGGGTCCCATCTATTATCGGGACTCAAACGGAGCTCTTCTTGTCTATGATGTGACGGACGCCGACTCCCTCTCAAAAGTGAAGACATGGGTGAAAGAGTTGCGCAAAATTCGTGGCAATAATGTTGTTCTGGCGATAGTCGGCAATAAGTCAGACCTCTTGACAGCACAACAACAGAACAATATCTTAAATAACGAACTGATAGCTGAGGCCCAGAAGTACTGCGAGTCGGCCAACGCCTCCCACTATTGTACCTCCGCTAAGACTAACCGCGGAATCGATGACCTCTTCCTTGATTTGACTAAAAGTGAGTCCAATTTTCATATTTCTCTCAATTTTTGTATTTATTCTGTCCTTTGTTTACAGAAATGTTAGCTCACAACCAGTCAGTCCAGGAACAGACTCAAGTCAAGACCCGGTCCGCAATGTCGGGCTCCGGCCAGAGGTCAGCATTTGTTTTGATTTCAAACTTATTTGAAAATTGTTTTAAAAACCTTTTAATTCGATTTTATTCTAATATTCGGTTTATTTTCTATAGAGGGCTGACTATAGCGGACGAACCCCTAACCACCGACTCATCGGACAGTCCCCGACGTAACAAATGCTGCTAATCGTCACTATTTTATTACAATTTATGTTAAATTTATTCCGTTTTTTTGAATAATCGCTTTTTTGTCAAAAATCGAGCGAATGTTTTGAATGGGTTTTCAATGAAAACTATATTTTTTGTCCAAATTTTCATTAATTTGTTTTAAATTTTTATTTAATTAATAATAAACTAAATGTTGACTAAAATCGGAGTTTATTTCAAAACACTATTTAGGGCTCAAAATGTTAGACAAGTGTTAAGCGTAACGTAATTTGTGAATTGGACTAAAGTTATCCAAACAAATGAGTTTTGAAACTCTTTTAAGTCATTTGTTTTGTAAACAAAAATATTTTTCACTTAATTTTGATTTACTTTTAATTGTTTTTAATCTCAATTATGTCTGAATTGGTTTCAAATAAGAGACAGAAAACTGAAGACAACTTCAGAAGAAACTCATTCAGTGACAGAGTTTGTGAAGATTTGTGTGAACTTATTCTTCAGTTTCTGCCACTAAAAGACAAATTCAGATTTGAAGGTCTGTCCAAACAGTTCCAGAGGACTGTATTCCTCAAACAAACAGAGTTTTGTGAAGAACTTACCTTTGAAAGTGAGGAACAGTTGATAAAGTTTGAGAAAATGGTCCAAAAACTACCGAATATCAGAAGATTGGCCACAAGTCTGTCGGGTTTGCGTCAAAACATGGCTTACGATCTGATCGGAAAATATTGGCCTAAAATCACTCAATTGGTGTCATTTGTTGAGTAAGTCTTTGCCTCAAATGTTCCGAAAGATTCAAAATTGTCTTTAATATGAAAATAGGAGTAATTTAGTGGAAAGGTTTGGCCCACAGTTGGTATCCCTCGATATTCCAGAAAACAATGAAATGGCGTTAAATGAGATCAATTGGCAGACAATGACTAATATCGAGGAATTAGTTTTGTCTGAATTTCCGCCACAATTCTCTGCCATTAAATTCAATCGACTCAAGAGGTTTGAGATGAAAGATGTCGTAGACGTGGATCTGTTGGAAGCGTTTCTCGTACTCAACACCGAAACGATCACACATTTGACACTTGACTATACCTTCGACGACGACTACTACTACTACAACGACGACGACGACAAAGAAGAAGAAGAAGTAAACGAAAATCAAGTGATTAAAGTCAAACGTATTCTGAATATAACCTCAAAAATGGCGAATTTGGTTCACTTCAAACTCAAGACACTTCTTCCGCTGAATGACAGACGATTTGGTGAAGAGTTGACACAATTGGCTCTCAATTGCCATCAATTGAAAAGTCTTGATATCAAATACGTGTTGACCGCCGAAAATGGCGAACAAATGGAGGATTTGTTGTCATCTCTGAAACAATTCAAAGCTTTGAAACGATTGAGACTTTATTTCGACGAAACGGACAAAAATTTTTATTTTCTTTCATTCAAATTATTCAATGGTTTTGAAGAGTTGTCTCATTTGGGGCTCTCTTTCAAACACTACGGATCGACACTCGAAGTAATCTCAGAGAAAGTCCTGACAGAGATTGACATCAATTTACCCAAACTTCAGTATTTGAGGTTAAATGGATTGGCTGTTGAGTGCAGCCAATGGACGGCCGATATTCTGAGCCGTCTGTCGAGACTCCAAACTATTGAATTTAAAGTACAGAATGAGTCGATTATACCACACATTAAGACACGACTGTTGAAGAACTGCAGAAAAATCAAAACAATTTCAATCAATTAATTATTTATTTCATATTTCAGTGAATTTTTGATAAACTTTTGAATAATTTTTGTTTAAAAATTGTTTGCAATCAAAACTATTTTTACTTCAAATCATTTCTTATCATTCCTTCAGATAAAAGAGATTTAAAACTGTTTTAAGTGTTAATTAATTTTCTCTTTTTTCCATTAAATATGAATTTGTATTCAATTTTTATTTGAATTAATAATAAATTAAAAGTTTTCTAAAATCAGAGTTTATTTCAAAACACTATTTAGGGCTCAAATGTTAGACAAGTGTTAAGCGTAACGTCTTTTGTGAATTGGACTCAAGTTATCCAATAATATGTGTTTTGAAAGACTTTTAAAGTTTTTGTTTTTGTTTTTGTTTTGTTTTGAAAACAATAATAATTTTCTCTGAATTTTGATTCACTTAAAGGAAATCCATTTGAAGGCAATTCCTGTCAATTGAATTGATCTAAAAATGTCAGAAATCAAGACACAAATAAGTGAAGACAACTACAGAAGAGACTCATTTAGTGACAGAGTTTTTGACGATTTGTGTGAAGACATTCTTCAGTTTCTGCCACAAAAAGACAAATTCAGACTCGAATGTGTGTCCAAACAGTTCCAGAGGACTGTATTCGTGAGACACACAGAACTAAGAGATGTCCATTACTTTGGTAGTGAAGAACAGTTGAAAAGATTTGAAAGACTTCTTCAAAAGCTGCCGAATATCAAAGTTTTGGCCATAAGTCCTGACGGCTGTCATAAAGACATTGCATTTGATTTAATAGCGAAATATTGTCCAAAAATAAGTGATTTAGTGTCAAACGATGGGTAAGTTTTCACTCAATTTCCGAATTGAACTAAAATTGATTCACATTTGAAAACAGGAATAATTTGATGGAAATCTTTGGCCCAAAGTTGGTATCACTTTATCTTCTGAACTCAAATGACATCAATTGGCAGACAATGACTAATATCGAGGAATTATTTTTATCTAAATTTACGTCACAATTGTCTTCCGTTAAATTCAAACGACTTAAGAAGTTTGGACTCAGAGGACAGGTTTCCGACGAAGAGATAGATCTGTTGGAACCGTTCTTTGAACTGAACGCCTATACTATCAAACATTTGTCGTTCAGTTCTCATGTTTTCCACAAAAACGATGTGAAGAAAGTCAAACGTATTCTTAAAATAGCGACAAAACTCCCGAATTTGGTTCACTTCAGACTTCGGTCTCGTTTTCCACTGAATGACAAACCATTTGCTGAAGAGTTGAGACAATTGGCTCTTAAATGCGTTCGTCTGAAGAGTCTTCATATAAACTACACATTGGATCTGACAAATGGTGTATTAAATGGTGTTTTGTTGTCACCTCTCAAACAATTCAAAGCTTTGAAACGAATGAAAGACATTTCAATAGACTCTCAACAGAAGGACTTCTTTTCATTCAATTTATTCGACGGCTTTCAAGAGTTAACTCATTTGAAGATTAGTTGCAATCGGAGTCTCTCTGAGTCTGTTCTCACGGGAATTGACGTCAATTTACCAAAACTCCAGTCTTTGAAGTTTAACAGTATTTGCATTACTGCCAGCGAATGGACGGCCGATATTCTGAGCCGACTGTCCAGACTTCAAACCATTGAAATTAAAGTACAGAATAAGTCGATTATACCTCAGATTGTGACACAACTGTCGAAGAACTGCAGAAAAATCAATAAAATTGATATCTCTTCTAATTTCACGCCTTTTCTCGAATTCTTGGAAAGTCTTATCGACGATAACTTCGACTAATGACAGACATTGACATCGATTTGCCTAAACTTCAGTCCAAAAACTCAAATATTGTCATTCAATGTGACAGTGAATTGACGGCAGATATTCTGTGCCTGAATTCAGTGTTCATTAGGAGTGGTTTACAACTCACAAAAGGAGACAACTGTTGAAGAACTGCAGATAAGTCAACAGAATTTCAATCTATTAATTATTTATCACATATTTGAGAGAATTTATTCAAACTTTTAAATACTTTTTTAGCCTAAAAATTGTTTGCAATGAAAACTATTCTTATTTAAAGTGATTTGTTTTCAGCCATTCCTTCAGACAAAACACTTTTTAGAACAGTTTTTAACGTATTTTAATTAATTATTTTTTTCAATAGATTTGAATTTGTATTCAATTTTTGATTTGAATAAAAATAAACCAAAAGTTAACTAAAAATCAATAATTTATTCAAAAGTTTTGAATTAAAACCCAATTCACGTCTGAATTGTAACGTTATTTATGGAACTGCTGTCAAAGTTATGCAATTGAGTGGAAACCAAAGGACTCATCAATTGTTTAATGTTTTCAAAACAACAGGCAATCAATGAATGGCTTTAAAGCCCTTTTCAGTCATTGAATAACCCGTTTTGTAATCAAAATATTATATGTTTTCATAACAACGGCGTAAACAACAGGACATCCATAGAGTCTGTGTTGGAGTCAGTGCTGATGTGATTGCGTTTTAATAGAAACCAACGGTTTGTTTGTTGTGATCAACAAATTAATAATTAATTAGTTTTTTTTAATACATATTTTTTCAGTCATTTAATTGGATTTTGGGTTCAGTTATGGCTTCTGTTAATTGGTTTACAATTGTGTGAGGAATGAGTGATAACTGTGAAGAAGTGAAACCGTTTTTGGTTAAAGTGGTCACTGATTTCGCCACCGATTTCAGCGATGAACTCAACTGTTGTGTCAATGACTTGATCCAAGTCGAGCGCAAATTGGATAAGTATTGGCTCTACGGCCACAGTAATGGCCGCTCGGGTAAGGTTCCGACCGCCAACTGTCGTGAGGTTGTCCTCAGCGCCGACATAATTGGTGACCACCAGTGGCTGTTCGCCGCCAGCAATGACTTCGTCAACGACTGCATTGACGGCGACCTACGGTTCAGAAGAGGGGATGTGATTATCGGTGAGTGGTTTTGCATACCTCTCCTCTAATGCCTATCCTCTCAATGCCTATAATTACTGTTAGTTTTGATGGTTTTCCTTAAAATTTGTTTTTTGAACCGTTTTTTCCGGTATTCGAGTCATTAGTCATTTGATTTGTATTTCATTGAAATTCAATAAATTTTTGTCTTTTATTTTCAATTTTTTGCTCATTTTTCTCGAATTAAATTCAAATTGTTTACTGAAAAACAAAACTTTTATACCAAGATATTTAAAACCAGGGGTTTTAGTGTCAATATTTTTACCCTGAGTTATGGTTGAGTTGAATTTCTTTACTCAGTTTTCATGCCGTCTATTGATAGACGAGTTCTTGGGCTCAGAGCTAAACAAATTTTATCTTCTTTTCTGCCAAAAAACTGATCCAATGATTGATTAGTGAACTGAGAGCACAGCACAAGAGCACAGCCTAAAAATAATGCCTTAAAGACAGTCAACTTTTCGGTGATATTCAGGTTTCGGGACTTTTTTCAAGGATTTTATGTTTTGTTTTGTGACTAATTTTTAGATAAGTTTGTGGTTTTCAGTGATTTTCCTATATTTCTGTCATTTGAGGCATAATTTTGAGTCAATTTTGACTTTTGAAGCACTGATAGAGAAGTCATATCCTTCTGGGAAATGATGTCTTAGGGGTTGACCTCAAAAATTCCTCTCAAGTCTGAGATCTGGTATTTGTTGTTATACTTTGAAAGGGGTTTTAAACTCTATTAATGTCTTTAATCTGTATTTAAATCAATTGAAACATCTTTTGTCCAAACAATTGATGAGATTATTAACGGATAACACAATTCTTGTGAATAAAACTCGTATTTAGTTATGAATTGCTTTCCTTTTGAACTCATTTTCACAACAAATCGATAATAAAATTAAAGGATTTCTGTATTAAAACACTTTATTTGAGTTAAAAGTTATTTTCCATAGACTTAGAACTCATGCTGTGCTCTGAATGCCGTCCCCTTCACGACTGGTATTAGAATCTAATTAATTATTTATATTTTCAGTCGAGTAATAGTTATTCATCAAAATGTGTTAATAATTAATGCTAATTAACAAGTTTACTATTAATTTAGCTTGTTAAATTAAATACAACAAGGTAATAAACAATAAATAGCCAGCATAATTTATTGCCTCATAAATGCCAATCATAATGACTTGGAAATAAATTCTTTATTATGGATTACCAAGGTAACCCTTCAATATTTGACAGTTTTGAAGGAATTTCATAATTTAAATAGAATTTTGCCCTTGGTTAAATTTTTATCGTTCAATAATCATGTAATTTAAATGATCTAGGCACGGAAACTATAGACGATAATTGGTGGGGCGGGTATCTCCACTCCTGTCCCCAAATGGCCGGCATTTTCCCACTGACTCACGTCTGGAGGTTAGACCCGAAACTTCTGCCCCAAAAGGAAACACCTAATGGCCAGTCCTGTGATGTGAAATACGCCAAAGTTATGGTCGAAATGCGCTCACAATTAGACAACGAAATCGATTTATTCAAAGACGAAGTCCTGAAGATCACCGAAAATGTGGACAAAATGTATTTCAGAGGCGAGTCTATGGATGGCCTCAGGAAAGGCATATTTCCCAAGAATTTCGTCAAAGTTCTGGACAATTATCAGCCCAATAGTGGTATGTTTTCCTCGTTTATTGTCTTTCATTAAAATCATTTGAATTGAGTTTTGAAATCAATTTTCATTTGAAGCGAAAATTCTATTGTTTTTTGAATTATTTTTGTTTCAAAACCAATGACTGAAACGACTGACTCTTCACACAAACCAGAGCTCAGACTTGTCTCTGGATTTTATTTTTTGTTTTTTCCTCGATTCAAATCAATGAATAGACTCTTTTTGTTGTATAAATTCTATTCAATTATCGATAAATAGATGGAATGCTTCCAAACTTTTATATATAAATCGGAAAATTCAGATCAGAATTCATGAGACAAATGAAAAAGTGTTTGAATTCCGTTAAAAAAATGAGGAAATTTTATCTCAAATATCAAAACCTATTATCAAATCTATTAATTAAATCCTTTTTCGAATAGATTTATATATTTTATACATTTATAGGCTTTAAATGATAACAATATCTGTCTTTAGCTCCGATTTGAACCTCTTTTTGACCCAATTTTGGTGATATTTCAGATCAAAGTATGACAAGTAGTGAGCAAACAGTGGCCAACCCTATCACCAGTACTTATATGAATGTCAATAGCGATGATCAGCTGTTGGATAGTCCGCCCTCTTATGAAAATGTGATAAATAACTCCTTCGCCGAAACGAATGGCGGATCCGCTGCACAGCCCTCGTCTTTAGGCTATTCTAATGCAGTTGTTGGGGAAGTGGAGTCCTATGGCCGCACACTCTTCACATTTAAGGCCGAATACCCGAACGAACTGTCCCTAAAAGAGAACGAAATCGTTCACCTGATCCGACACATTGACAACGAATGGATTGAAGGCGAAATCGATGGCAGAATCGGAATATTCCCGAAGAGTTTTGTTGAAATAATCGTCGACTGTGACCAGAATCTGATGGCCGACGATAGCAATCAGAATATCAGTATTTCCGAAGAGTTTCCGACCGATACGTTCGGGAGAGTGCTCTATGACTTCGACGGAGAACTGGAGGGAGACCTCAAAGTAATTATTTTCCGACATTTTAAGAGATTTTTTACAAATGTTTTCTTCTTATCTGATCTCAGGTTAGAAAAGGAGACACTTTAACACTGATCCGGAAGATTGACAACAATTGGTTGGAAGTGATGGACGACTTGGGAGGGGTTGGACTGGTGCCCTATAATTACGTGGAACTGATTGACGACATGTCGTGTAATGTTTCGGTTAATAATTCGGTTATCGAAGACGTGATGACCAACGACTCGGTCGACGGCAATCATAACATAGCCGATGAAAACCACTTTTACTCCAATACTCAGAGCGATGTCTGTCCTCAGTTTGATTTCTCGCAACCGATGGCCGCTCCCACTGTTGACATAACACCAATAATTCAAGAATTGGATCCTTTAGTTGGTCTCAACGGTGACAACAATAACAACAATAATAACAGCCTTTCCGTCAGTGATATTAAAGTTACCGAACCCTCGAAGTCGCCAAAAATCCCGCGAAGACCCGCACCTGCAGTCCCCAAGTCTTCCGTTTCTCCTAAACCCGCTCCACAGGTGTCGCCGCATAGACACCCGCCTCCCGTTCCTAAACATAAGTCAAAAAGACTGCAAAATAGCAGTGAAAGTGTGGACAGCCTTCACTTCATCAGACAAGAGTCAGTCCGTTCCAGTATTACGTCCAACTCTAGTGCGGGTTCTGCCAAATCTGATACGGCCTCAGGTGTGACACTACCTGTGCCCACAGCTGAAGACCAAAGACGTCTCGAGGAGAGGAAGAAGAAGGTTAGGGAACAGAGAAGTTGTGTTATTATGGAGTTATTGCAGACGGAAAGGGACTACAGAGAGAACCTGAGTGTCTGCGCCGACATATTCCTCAAAAGGCCCGAAGAGGGACACAACGCGGGCATCGATTTGGAGCGACTGTTCGGCAATTTGGAGGAAATAATCGAAGTCTCCTCTCGTTTGATACAACTGTTAGAGGAGTCGACTCTTATGAAAACATACGAACGACAGACTGTTGGCCAATGCTTTCTGGCGACGAGGGATCAGATGAGGAGCGCGTACTTTGTTTACTGCAGAAACCACGACGAAATCCAACCCCTTTGGAACAGATATGAAGGTATGGCCACAATTGCCGATTGTTTTATATGTTTATCTAATGATTTCTTTGTTTATCTGATCTACAGCTCAACCGGAGGCCAAAGCGTATCTCCAGCGAGGGTTGGATGTGATGAGAGAAAAGACCAATTGCTTCGACATTCCCTCAGTTCTGATAAAACCGGTGCAAAGAATACTCAAATATCCGCTCCTTTTGAATGAATTACACAAATGCACAGAAGAGGGTCACGAAGACAAACCCGATCTGATTCTTGCCATCGATTCGATCGCAAAACTGGCCACAGAAATAAATGAGTCCAAACGGCGACAGGACTTAGTCTACAAGTATAGGGAGGAGCCCTCCAATAGGCTGACCGCTCGCCTCTCCAAACTAAACTTACACACAGTTATGAAAAAGGGGTCCCGTTTAGGGCACAGAATAACTTCGACGTTAGGACTGTCCAACACAACAAAGGTATGCGTTGTTTCTGTTTCTCAACTGATCCCTAATTTTCTTCGTTTGGTCCAAAGGACGATGAGTTCAATAGAGAGGTCCAGAAGTTCCGAACCGTTGAGAAGACAATAAAGATCTTCGTTAAAGACAAACAGGCGTTCATGAAGTCGGCGCTCGACTTCTCCAATCAGGGGCTGACTGTTGTCGAGGCTATCGCCGAATACTATGACAGGAAGAATAAACAGCAAGAAGTGGAACAGTTGAGGACAGCCCACAGAATCATTGTCACCGAGTATTGGAATGAATTCAATTCGGCGGTCGAACGGGACGTCACTCCCGTTTTGGACAAATTGTTGGCCAAGTTTTCGGGTAATTTCCAAAATGAATAAGACTTTTATCGGAAAAGTTGTACCAATTGGTGACCATTTGTTCCGAAATTAGGTCCAAACCAATTGATCCGAAAGCGTTACGACAAACTCTGTGACTACGACTCGATGTGCAAGAAGTTGGAGTGTAATAAAGACGCCACCCGTCAGAGGGGACTCCAAGAGCAGCAAAGTCTGGCCAAAAACGTTTACGACGCCCTCAACACTCAGCTCTTGGAAGAGTTGCCCCAATTGTGTGACCTTTCGATGCAAATACTTCAGGACTGCATTCAGGCGTTTCTGTTGGCCCGCAAACAACTTATCGGACGGATAGCCAAATACCATCTGACGCTTCTGGAGCTGCCGCTAGTGATGGGCTTCGGCGCCGGCTCTGCGGCCGACATATCCGAAACATTCCAAATAAAACACAACTTAATTACCGAACAACTGTTGGACGAGATCTCAGTTCTGTCGCCGCATGTCTTCCCTAACAGCGGCCACTCGGCGGACATAAATCGCAAACAGTCGGGTCGGGGCTCACGAAGGAGTATCCAAATGAATAACGTCAACGTTTCGGTGGTCAACACCCGTGACGTCAATCGGAATACGAATAGAAATGTAAATAAATTTCTTATTTGTTTGAAATTCTCTTAAATCTAAACTTATTCTGTGTTGTGGACCGACAGGTGCCTCAATCGCCGTCTCAGAGGGCGTACCTCCAGTCCCGTTATAAGAAGTATCAGTTATACGAAGCGGTTAAGCCGTTTGAGGCCGTGGATGTGCTCGACATCTGTCTATCTAAAGGAGATTTGGTCGGAGTTATCAAACAACAGGACCCGATGGGAGGCAAACACCGGTGGTATGTCGACGCCGGCACCGCACAGGGGTTTGTACTCTCAGCTGTGCTCATACCATATCATGACGACCAGTGGACAGCGCCTCCCAATTGGGTTGAGTCCACTACACAACAGTATTTGAACGGACAGAACGTCACCGAAAAGGTTTGATATTTCGCACAGAATAACAAATGAATCGATTATTGACTTTTGTTATCATATTTAGAGTCCATTGGATAGGATTCAGAACCAGAGTCCGAACCCATTCCCGAACGACAGGATTAAACACAATGGAAGTCCTGTTCCGAGAGCACCACCGGTTCAGCATCAGTACAAATTATATCCGGCGCCGGACCCACCCGGCTTTCAGTTGCGCCGCGAGAGCACAGATATGATCGAACAGCACAGGTATGAAGATATTGAGGACTCGCCGCCACGTTATAGCAAACTAGACGTCTCCGACTCATCCAATCTCTTGTCTTTTGACGACTCCTCCGATGAGAAACGCAGTGATAGCCAACTGTACCATAATTTGGGTGAATTCGATCCGTACGCCCCCTCTGGGGGTCAAAGCCACTCGATTTTAGGTCTGTCCTCTCTTTCAGAAGACTATTTGACCAAAGTTTGACTAATATTCTGATTATTTTCATTCATAGCTAACGAGAATCGATACGAAGAAATACCTGATGAATGTGGTCCTCCGCCACCCACTCCTCAAAGGCAGTCATCACAGGCGGAGAACATGTATTTCGCGGCCTATCCTTTCAAAGCTGGAGATAGCAATCAATTAAGTCTAGAGTTTGGACAGCCGGTGGTCGTTGAGCACAGGTGTGACCTCAGCGGCAACAGCCAGTGGTGGTTCGTGAGGGACACGAAGGGGAACACCGGTTATGTTCCGGCAAACTATCTGACGAAACACAAATCAAATTGAGTTCTAATCGAAGTCCTTTTTCTCCCATTTTTAGGCAATTATTCCTTAAACTCATGTCTGACCTCTTATTCTGAGCTATTTTTCTGCAATTTATTTGTTTTTTTTTTTAATTTATTTGTTTTTTTAATCAATTTATGGATTAATTATAGTTTTGAATCAAATTCTGAGCAATAATTTCGTTAAAATGTTTTTTAAATCAAATTTTCTGCTCAAAAATGATTTTGAAATTAGTTTTAATTGAATTTTAATTAATTTGAGTTTAATTATCAAAACCAGTGATCAAAGTCTTGGAAACTCTTCAGTGAAAATGTGTTTCAAATCAAATGAATTCTTATTTTTCTTAATCAGAGTTAATATAAATTCGTTTTTAATTACTTTTGTCGACTATTTTCTTATCGATTAATATATAAATTAATTTATTTTTCAATTATTTTTTTAATATGAAATTCAAATCAAATATTATTTCAAAGTTTAATGAAATTGAATAAAATTTTTCACTCATTTGTTTCGTAAATCGCTTCGACTTATATCCAGGTCTTTATTATATAATTAAGTCAAATACCAATCAATCAAATGCGTGAACTTGGAAAATCATTTGACCAAGGGTGAATAAAATGGTTTTGTCTGTTTGTTGACCATAACTATAGCAGAGGTGATTCCTGCCGACGGTTACCGAGAATTTTAATTTAGTAAACAAGGGATGAGAACGGAGTTTGTCCTCCATATTGAGGCTGACCATCCTATAGCACCCGGCGCTGTTGTATTTGTCTCTGTCCTCATAGCAGCTCCAATAGCCATTATTACCCCTGATATTGACCACCTCTTTAGCTGCAGTGTGTATCCAGGTCGTTACAGTCTCATTGAAAAATGATTGAATGGGAAGAACTTCGGAAGTTTGCGATTGAGCAAGCACAGTTTCGAAACTTGACTAAACCCAATGAAATTATTTGATTTTTGCCTGGAGTTTGTTTCAATCTAGCTTTAAAACTTACCCTGGAAGTAATATCCACCTTGGCAATCTCCTGTTTACCCAGAAATAGATTGTACTGTTGATATCCCATTACCAGGGTAGTGTTCTTGCTGAAATTGATGCCTGGAATTGTGGTAGTTACATTTGCCACAAACAGTGCTAACCATCCCTTTCCGTATTCTTGGTCCATAAGACTGACCAACTTTTGTGTGATTTGATTGTAATCCTTCTCTTTGGCCGAAAGTACCAAGGTCTGTCCAACAGCAAAGTTTTCCATTGTGTTTACCATTTCAGTCGTGATAACTGTGATGTCCCCCAACTTGGCCGGACTCACACTCGAGACGACAACAAAGATTAAGCACAGAATAGCCCTCATTATTGAAAAGTACTTTTCACTGAACTTAACAAATAATTTCATCAAATTATATACTGAAATGTTTTTTTTATCTTAAAAGAATGCACATGCTACTTTCGCACACTATTCGTGCCCACAGTATGTCCCCTACCTCGAATAACAAGATAGCTAGCACAATCAACAAGTCTTTGAAAGGATTACCAAGTTATCTGGTACATTTTGAGATTTAATGCAAGTGAAGAATATATTTTTCTTTTACATATATCGAGGTCTTTATTATTTCCTTTTAATTATATTTTAAATGAGTTTTAATTATAGTTATAATAATAGTTATAAAAATGTTTATATTTTCGGCAATTTTCGGTAATTTTCGGTAAATACGGCCGAAAAACTGTGTTTAAACTGAATTTACGACAATTTAAACCGAATTGGACCAAAAATAACCGAAATACGTCTATTTTTCATTGCAGAAAACACCCCCCTCGACGATGACCAAGCTCATCTCTGCTTTTAAAGCAGAATATGAATTAAATCCATTGATTGGCATTTCAATGGATTGGGATCTGTTTGTTGACCGGGTCTTAAAGGGTATACTTTCCAGTGATTGAAATGTTGTCTGATTTCAAATCAATGAGTGATTTGATACTTTTTACCTGCAACCAAATCAATGAGCTTGGTATTATTGTATTGTGCCGGCTCTTGGATCATCATTTATTCTAATGTTTGATTGAATGCATTCCAATCGTTGTAATTAGCAAGGTATTCAAATAATTTAATAATTTAAAAACTTTAGCTTTAAAATGATTGGACAGTAGAAGTGAAGATGTGATAGGTCAATTATTTATTAATCCGAGTCCAGGGAAACTCCTACGAAAAGTTTAATTAATTAAAAAACCATTGAATTAAAGTTTAATTTAATTATCAGTTTTGAAAACTCGAGAATTAATTGAATTTTCGACCGTATTTTAATCATTGCTTAATATATAATTGACCTATCACATTACATCACATCACCTCTTTTTAGATTAATTCAATTTGTTATTAAATTTTAAATTCATTTGAGTTTTAATTGGTTTGAAAAAGTGTTTACTTTTCTTAAACGTCTTGAAGAAAATTATAATCAATTGGTCGTAATTTCAATGGAGTGGTGGGACGTGTTTGTGCACAGGTATTTGCAAGGGTGTTATACATGTATTTCGAACCCACTAATAGTTCAGCCATATGTTCAACATTTGATTAAAACCATTTTATTTAATTATTTGAGTTTGAATTCCGATTAAATTATATACAATTGAGTTATTATTTTCTAACTTCACAAAGACCTGCCACCGGTTTACACAAATGGTTGGACTCCTGTGTTGGATGGCAGCTCACTTGAACATATACCCTCACTGTCGAACACCCAGTTATGAAACGGACATTCAATTGATTCCGTTAACACTCTTCCGCCATTTTGGTTCTCATATACCAGGATTAGAACGTGAGTAAAAAGGCTAGATTATCAGAATTAATCGAGGAGAGGCCATGTCCTTAAACATTTCCTAAAATCAAATAAACAAGCTTGGAAGCTTCCTAGTTTCTTTTTAACTTATCTTTGTGATTATCATTTTTTAAGCAGGTTAACAAGTTCATTTTAATAAATAGGTCCAGTGGAAGCAGTAATGGACAAATATCGAGCAATAGAAGTAAACCAGTACATATTTATATGGTATCACTCACACGGAGAAAATCCAAGTTGGTTTCCAGAGCAACTGGAACAATTTAAAGGAAATAATTGCTACCAATTTCTTGGAAAAAGCATTCATTATGTGAGGGCCCAAAAAATACTGGGACCACCTTGCTATCATCACATTTCTACCGATTCATATCTGCATTGTTGAGTTCCACAACGGAACAGCGGACTCAAATCATGTATCTAGGACAAATTTAAATGATTCAATTGGACCCGGTTCACTGGCCGATTGGATGGACTCCATTATGGTTTGGCCCACTCGTCTTGGAAGGCACGGCTGGAATTTTTGTGGCTTAAACGCACTTTTTATTACACCCAGTTATTCAAAAAGGTGAACAATGAAATTAGCACCAGGTATTATTCAGGCTTAGGAATTCTGATCCTTGGTAAACTACTGGGTCCTTTATTGGAAACCATGGTAATATTAAATATTGCCTGAATAGGAATTTTATTATAACTGTTTTGTTTCTCTTCTCAGTTCTCTCGAGATGTGATTATTTGGAACAAGAAACACCTTGCTAAACTAATCTATTCGAAGAAAAATGACTCGATAGTGAAATGTAGTAGATGGTTCGAGCAATTTTACCAGTAATTATTGATCCTGCTAACTATTTGTATGCTTTCTATCAAAACCTGATAAATGTTTGAATTTTGTTTGTATTGAATTAAATGCTTTGGAAATAAAACGAAAATTTCATTGAATTAATCAAAACATTTAACAAGATCTTAATTTGTAAATTAATTATCAAGGAATAATAACTTGAAAATTTTCTGAAAAACTAATCTTGGCATTTGTCGGTTCTCTTGCCGATAGCCATCCATAAAGAGTCAAATTAAAGTTTAGTTTAAATTAAATGAGGAATGAAAGTGATCCTGATTACAATCTCTATTATTGAAATTAATAAAAGAGCAATGTGCAAGGTCACTACAAAAGTTAATTCAATTTAAACCGAAGTGTTTTTTAGTTTCATTTTTTGAATTAATTATTTTGAAAATCAAACGAAAGTTTTAATGAATTAAATAAAAGTTTTATTATAAGACTTTTAACGAGAAACTAATTTTCGTGAAATTCATCTCAAAATTCATTGATTTTGATTACAAAATGATTTAAATTAGATTTTGTTAAGTAATCAGACTTTTAATTGATTTTCTATAATCCAGATGTTAGGCCTTCCTTTAATTGCTCTTAAATGTGATACCCATTTCCTCTCAGGACTTATAACGCACTGAATCACCAAACTGTGAACACTGATCAGAGGTTATTGAGTAATCCTGGTCCACCCAATTATTTCTCAATAGAGTAGCTCTTTATTTGTTATTCTGTTTTCACTTCGGGTGTTGTCGCGGCTTATGTCTCAATCGGAACAAAAGACGGCATTAACTTCGGGCCGACAGCTCAAAGTTGGAGAGTGCAAGACCATTTTTAAAGCCAGAAGAAACCCGTTGCAAGATAAGACTGATCTGATCAAACTCGAGGAGATGCGCGAGAATGTGTTCGAGTACAGTCTTATGACAAGACAACAGTTTAGTCTATTTAAAGACGTGGCAGAGTTTACCGCTTATTATTACCCGGATGTGACTGACCCAAAGAAATATTGCAATTTGACCCGGCTAATGCAATATCTTTTCATTCCCGATTTCCAAGATAAGGCCAATCCACATGAATCGGAAAAAATTTGGGACCAGTTCCTTTCATGCCTGAGTCTTGTAGAGGATAAGAGCGCTAAAGTGTCTGTCCGCCCCGTTTGGTGGAAACCCTACATAACTGGGTTTTATTTGGCAATTGAGGAGATCTGTTCCGACTTTGAACAAGATCAAAGAAGGAGAGTCGCCAACACCTACAGACAGTACAGCACTGAGACTCAGAATCTAAATAAACTAATCAAGCAAGGTCATGTTGTGACCAATTTCGACCAATTATTCAAAGTAATTAATTAACAAATTTAATGGTCATTCGCTTATTTTGTTGATTACAGATAAAAGTCGACACAATTGGGGTGAGGGTTGTCCTCCAGCATAATGAGTACGCCTGTGGTCTTCACTTGACTGACGAGGAATGGTCTGACCCACTGCTCAACAGATATATGGACCATGCTGCCATCCTCATCATCATCAACGATGACATAACAGTTCACAAGAGACTTGTGGCCGAAGAGGATAAGTATCTGCCCTTCAATTGTGTGGCGCTCGCCATGAAGTGGAACGGCTGGTCTCAATCTGCAGCTATTGACCACACGTTTGAAATATTCCAAGATTACGAACGCAAGACCAAAAAGATCAAGAGGCAACTGTTGGACAGATCTGGCAATAGTGAGGACCTCAATAAGTTTATTGAGTGTGTCGACCTGGGAATAGGGGGTGACGTCTATGTTCACCAGGTTATTGAATATTATAACCAGGTCCCTTTGATGCCCAATTAGTGTAGTGTAGGCTTTTGGTCACTCTTCCGTCGGCGCCTATTGACCCGTTTTAGTCGTTCCCTTTATTTATTGTCTTTTTAATTGGAGTAATCAGAGATCAGTCCCTTTAACCCTTCCCTCACTCATAGCTCTGACCCACACTTAATATTACTTTTTAAAAGTATTACTGTTTTATTGAAATATTAATTATTAAAAACTAAACAAATTGTTTACAAAAAGTTATTTTCTTTGAATAAAAAATTTGAATAAAAATTAAAATAATTCTTTGTTTAGAAATTGACCGCAAAGTAGAGATAGAATCTGAAAATTTTCCCAAAATTTTAAACAATTTTATTATCGACTAAAAAATTATAAACTATATAAGGTTTGAAACCAGTGGCGTGTGTGTGGGGGGGGGGCTGGAGGGCTGGACAGTTAAATAATTATGGAAATTAGATGATGATCAGAGAGAGAGAGAGAGAGAGAGCCGGCACAATACAATAACCAAGCTCATTGATTTCATTTCAGGTAAAAAGTATTAAATCACTGATTGTTTGAAATCAGACAACATTTCAAACACAGGAAAACAAACACTTATTGAGGTTTAGATTAATTCAATTTATTTATTAGTTTTAAATACAATTCGGTTCTAATTATTCATAAAAAAGTTGTTTTATTTCTCTGTTTTTATACAAAATTATAATCACTTTAATTATTTATTGCTATTCGTGTGAAATAACTGAATGAATGAGTGAAGAAAGGGATGAAAGGGTCGGCACTACTCTTCGTTGTCTATATTCGGTGCTAAGTATAGCCGGAGGACAGCCAGCGATCCGATACAGACATTGATCTCGTCATCAGTTCTCACTTTCACTGTCTTTATGTCGTAAATGAGTTCTGTTTAATACAAAAGTCAATTAACCGTAAGAATAGTCACCACTTGTGCTGACCTATGGGTCCGACTGCTCTCAAATGGATAATCACTTGAGAGGTGAGAGGAGTGGCTTTCGTCAGTTGACTCAGAATTTTCAGTTTAAACGCCTGAGTGATGGGCTCTTTGACATCGAACTGGACCTGAATGTGGGGCTCATCCACAAAGAAAGTGGGGAACACCTTAACACAGCCGCTGCCGATCTCTCCTTTGGTGAAGAACTTGACTTTCTCTTGAGTGCAGCCAATGGTTATGTTTTCCCCGATTTGGGCCAAATCGCGGCAAATCCGCTGCAATTTAGAGGACGGCATACGGATTGAGGCCGTCCTCTCAAACTGATCCGGATTTATGTCCATATCTGTGATGTCGTAATCGATTAGATATATCTCATATTTAGTCGAGTCCTCAACGCCTGAAGAATAAGACATTCAATGGTTATATGGCTTTCTATGGCTAAGAGTTGTCGAAGAACTCACACATCGGTTCAACGGTGACATCGATTTGATTACTTCTTTGGCCGAATTCAAAGCGGATCCTCTCATCTGTGGTCACATACTTCAAGACTTTCCATAAACTGTCGAAAAAATTGGATCAAATTCAGTGATAATAGCAGTTATATGAATACCTGGAGGTCTTCATAGCGAAGCTGACGTTCCGATCGCAACGGTAAGTGTCAAACATCTCTCTCTCGAGTCTGAGCCTAAGGAGTGATACCTTACTTACATCGGTTGCCATCAGAGATATGCCGTTCGGAGTGGAAAACCATTTGACTAATTCAAAGACATCTTTGATGGCAATCATCATATGTTTGAGGATCAGTCCGTCTCTGACCCGCGCCTCAAACATAGTTTTTGTCTTTCAATTTGTGGCCACTTTTAAGACAATTATTGGTTTTGAGCGAAAAAACTATTAATTTATTGATTTTCGGAATCGATTTGAGACTTGAATTGCGTTTCAATTGTTATTAAACTTAAAGCAAATGAAATACTTTTCACTCAAAAAACACATTCTTTTGGTTTAATAGGAATTCCTTTTCAATAGAGGGGTCTTCAAAAGGGGGGCTCTCTTGGGGTTTGGAAAACAGAATTGATTAGTTTCTTTTACAAGTTTACCATGATTACTTATTTATAGATTGTATCTATTTATTTAAAACTTTAAAATTACCAAGTTATAAATTATTAATCGAGTTATTTTCAATTATATTTACTTAAGGCTAAT
Source organism: Punctoribates punctum (assembly GCA_034698165.1). Classification (NCBI taxonomy): domain Eukaryota; kingdom Metazoa; phylum Arthropoda; class Arachnida; order Sarcoptiformes; family Punctoribatidae; genus Punctoribates; species Punctoribates punctum. The sequence continues at coordinate 5,990 of JAQGBD010000283.1, read as the reverse complement.
ATTATTAACATTCAGTCTATTAAGTATTCATGAATTTTGATGGAAAAAAGTTTAATCTAGTTTTTAAAATAATAGATCCTTTGAAATAATGTATATATTCTATAGAAATCAGTTATAGATTTGCGGAAAAAATAAATTCTATAAATTCTATGGCTATCTATCGATTAGTTTTTGGAATAACGAGCAAGTTTTGAAATTGATCAATGAACATTTATTTAATATCACGATTAGTTTGAAATATCATTACAAAGGAAATTGATTTTTGTTGTAAATTGGAATCAAATATACAAAAAGTCTTTGTTTTTATGAAAACAATCCGAAAATATCGATAAAAATTAGCGTTAATTAAAAAAATAATAGTTAATAACAGATCTGACGTTTCGGTCGATTAACAGACATCTGATTAATTAATTTACTCCCAGTCCTCGATTCTGTGCCCGTTATGGTTGGCGTTAACACTGAAGGGAAGCATAAACTAAGGGACAGAATAAACGAGAATTCCTGTCATAACAATTCATTGGTATTTCAATGGAGTGGAATGTGTTGGGGATCGACATAAAAAGGTCCGACACTTTCGAGGATTGACTGTAATTTTGATTTTGATTTAAAAAAAAAAAAACATTTTTCACCAAAACGTGCATAACTTGACATCGATTTTATCTGATCCGAGTCTATTTTGGACCAATTTTTGTTTAAATATTCCACCTAGGTTTATTTTAAAGCATTTGGAAGTTATTTTAATAGAAGGAGCAATTATTTGATAAAGGTCATTTTTGTAAAGGTCAACAATTATTACATAAATTATCAAGGTTATTCCCTTTTTTTTTTTTGCTTTGTTCATAGCACATCATATTAACAAGCAAAATTATTACAAAATGAACCAGGCAAATTAACAAATTGAAGCTTGCCAAGAAGGAATGTCTGGGCTAAATAGCCCAGGTGCTTTATAAAAAACTATCATGATAACTTTTTGAAAATGAATATCTCACATGTGACGCTGTGTTAGCTTGGCCACTTTTCAGCTTTTGCTAGAATTAGACAACCTTGACAATATTTCCTGACCAGAGATGAGCAAGCAGTACGATATTAGTTTTTTGAGAAAGGCAAATTTCTTCCAAACGTTATGAAGAAATAAACATTTATCCTATTTATTGATAAATTGTGTCAACTGTTCCACAGAATGCTAAGCCCCTGAGCCGGTGGTGTCCCAACCCATGACCCAGTGTTGTCCCAACCCTTGACCATCAGTGATATATCGAACTATAGATTGTTCTGAATATAAAAAATTAGGAAAATATCGACACAAAAGTTGGAGTCAATTATGATTTGTGATTAGATTCGTTGGGATCGGAATCTGGATCTCTTCGAACGGCTTCTGTTGGTCTTCGGGATAGACTTCGACTTTGATTTGTTCGTCAATTGATTCCTGTTTTCGTCTAAAACTGCCTCTACTCTGGTGGTGGCGTTGCGAGCGATTGGCGGACAGAGTGCGGCCCAACGGCCTGTGGCCGGAACTCGAACTGACCGACGGGTTCCGGTGCAGAGAGTTATTCATTGGTATGGTATATATGTTGAGTCGGGCGCCGCCCATCTTAGGCGGTGCGCATATGTGTACGTTCTTCTGTGGGTGCGATTTGTAGTTACGTATCGAACCACCATGGTTATAATGATAATTCGGGTTTGATATCTGCTGGTGTTGCAGATTGTGCTTGCCCATGTATTGCCAGATACCTAGATCATTTATTTATTTTCATATAAATAGTGTCTTATTAGTTATTTATTAGAAAACTGATAGGAAAGTACCAGGGTTGAATATTTCTTTTCTCTTATTTAGCTAGCTTGATTATTACTTATCCAAGTTTATTTGATTGAATTGATCTTGATTATTTGTGATCTTTATTTGACATTTGATTTATTGAGTTAATGTACCAGGATTATAATTCTTGTATTACTGGTTAAGCTTGTAACTTTAATCTCAAGAGAACAAGATTTTTCGAGGTTAATAAATTTTTCATAGATTGATAAAAAGGAACATGCTCATTTATCAAATTATAGTCAGTTATCTGTTTTCTTGTGCTTCAAATCATTCTCGACTTATCAGCGAAATAATTGGCCATTAAATTGAATTTTATCTAGATTAAATCTGATTTATTGAACTTGGCCTGGCTATAACTCATGAAATATCAACTCCACTGATAATCCCATGATTGAACACCTAGATAATTTTGATAATTCCATGAAAAAACATTTTAATCAATGAATTATTTTTATTTATCACTTTCTTACGGCTCAATGAGTAAAGACATTCAACACTTGAAAGCCTACACATTCTTATCGAAACTGTAAGACTGGCTAAATAAAGTGCCTAGGGCATGTTGATATTATCAATATATAATAAAGAATAGGAGCAATAATGTGCAAGTTTGCAGCATTAAAAGAGCGGCTGCCAGTGCACAGACTCACGCTTTTGAAACTTAATATCGCCCTGGGGACTTGTTGTTGAACATGGTGATTGTTATCAAAATAAAAGGTGACTCACCCTCTCCTTTGTTGACTGCGGACCAGAATCCATAGGAGAACAGTGCGATCACAATAAAGATAAATATGAGGGCGATGTACATCATTTCCTTGGAGCCACCATGGGCAGCGATGAACAAAATGATCACGATCAGTATGAACATGCCGCCCCCAATCTTGCCAATTGCTAGATCACAGTGAGCACAGAATTAGTGAGCAAACAGAGCGACATTTTTTCTTTGAGTTTCACCTTTATTTTCAGGCATTTTATTCTTGATATTTATTGAAGTTTTTTTTCTCTTCAGCGAAAAAATAAGAAATTCTGAAACTCTCGCACATCTAGCTGTTGAAAATTGAGGAAGATCCTATTTGTTTAGGCTTCTAAACGCATTTAAACACTACTCTAGTTGGAGAGACTGTGCCAGTGGTCGGCTCCGGAGTCACATCGTTAATGATGTGTATAATTGGCGTTTGAAAAGTGGAAAAAAATAAATTTTTATAAAATTATATATTTTATACGCATTCTATTCCTGTTGTCATCGTTTTGTTGGCTCTCCTGTGTGTCTCTCCTCTCCTACCAGTCCTTTCTGTCGTTCCTATCAGTCATGCTCTGAGTCCGTAATCTATTGAACCATTATTTGGCTGTTTCTCCGATTTGTTGGCATATAATCACCAGTTCTAAGGGCCGACACATAGCGGACAACACCGGCGACAGTCTATCGATCGGATTCTGTGTTGGAAGTAATGCTGTGCTTAACACATGCCTACAGTTGTGTCAGTGTTGGCACCCCTTCATCATTAGCTTAATTGTTAAGCTCTTTAATTACTGCTACTTATCAAGCAATCTATACATTAGTTTTTTTTCATCCCAGGAGGTTGTCTGGGCTCAGAATTTATTGTTACCAAGATAAAAAGTAATTTATCACTCTTAATTCTTTATTCTTCTGTTGAATAAGTGAAATGACCTTGGAGAATTGTCTTTAATTCAAGAAATTTGAGTATCGAGTTAAGTATTTCATAGGTTATCACAAGTGAACAAGGAACAATTGAAATTCAAGAATTTCTTGATTTTCATTGATTAAAATTCATTACATAATAACAGTAATATAAAATTGGACTGGTTAATATTGCGTGAGTGACATACCCTGATTGTTAAGGGTGTGCACAGGAAGGGAAAGGTGTAATTTATTTTCTGATTCAACGGGTTATTAGTATTTATCAATTGAATTGAGATTATAGTCATTCCAATTGTACTCATGCTGTTGTTGGGCGTCCCTCCCGTCCTTATCTCTGAACATTTTTGTGTCAAACTTGATGTCCTTCCAGTCGTTCTTAATTATGAGTGGATCCGAGCCATGAGTTTCGTTGATTCTATTCTTTTCTTTTTCGAGATCTGTTTCGGTGACTTTGAGGTCGACGGCAGACAAAGCACTGAACTCATTGGGAGTCTGGAATGAGACCTTCCTCTTGTTTATCGAGTACGGGGGCGGAACTGCCAGTATTGGGAGAGGCAAGGCTTCAGACAACTTGTCTCCTGGTAACTTTGGTTCGGGAATGTTGACTACGAGGCAATTCCTGTCCGGAATTACCGCAAATGAGTCTATCTTTGGTGGGTTCGGGAAATTCATTTGATTATTGAGTTTCTCGTTTGAGGTAAGGATTGACACTCCATAGGGATAGCCTTCCTTTGAATCATTGCGCGTATCTTCTTCCACTTCTTCTGTGCCGTCTTTACAATCTTGGTCGTTTGAATTTTCTTTGATTTGCGCTGAAAATAACACGATTTCAAAAAATTTTGAATTTTTTTGTTATAATTAAATAGTTTTTAGTAAATTAATGAATTGTCCTTGTTAACTTTTACCTTTGATATTCTTTCTCAAGCTCCTGATGAGAGCACAGGCCATACCGACACAGGAATAGGCCAGCAAAGGCTGAGCGGCATAGAGGGCGCCGCAACCACCCCCTGAAAATGAGGTATAGGTTCGGGAAAGAGTCGAGAAGATCAACATCGCAACCATTGCGTAGAAAACAGTGCCTGCAATCGATTAAATGGAAACATACTTGAATATAATGAGCATGGCCACTTATGGCTTTTTAATTACAGGCAAAGTCATAAGTCTTGAGTTTTTTCAGTTTCTGTTCGTTTTCGGCCTCTTTTGGTGTGTTTTCATCCAATGATTCCTTATTTGCCTCTGAATTGTCATCGATTTTGATGTTGAGATCACTGGAGAGGGTGTTTCCTCTCATCCCTTCGCTCCTTCCTATCACCCCTTTCCGATCTGATAAATCATTGGTATTATTAACTGACTCCTTGTCCTCTATCTGTCCCATTGTTTTCGGTGATATCTTATGCAATAGTTTCCAATTCTGTGCCAAAACTCTATGAATAGAATATTAGTTTTGATTTTGCATTCATACAAATTCTGGTTTCTTAGCAACTCTGGTGAAAAAAATACTGTTTGCCAATTATCCTGCATGTTTTGAACGGTGGTCCCGTCACTGTTGCTCCCAGTTATTGACTTTTCAGCTTGCAGATCGATTAGAAATATCATTTTATTGCTGGTTAATTCAATTTTAATTCAAAATTTATGCAAATGTTTGACCATTTAATTGATCATTAGCTGTAATCTTTCAATTAACCTTGGTGTTCAAACAAATTTTAATTACGGTTAAAATGTCAACTATTAGTTTTCCAACAGTTAATTACCAGGATAATCAATATATTGATTGGGAATTTTTTTTTTGAAAGACCTAGTTTTAGAAGAAAAAAAATTTCACAATTTTAGTCAAAACAATTTAATATTTAATCAAGGAGAATTTCGAAATTCTGATTGCTTTCTGTTTCCTTTATTCCTAAAACAATATCTAGCTTGATCATCTATGCTTAATTATTTTCGGAAGTCTAGCTTGGTGATTAAAAGCTTGAGAAAAATAAATCAGTTAATTTCCAGAATATAAAAGCTCCGGATAAGTTTCCAGACTGAGTTATGAAGGATAAAGTTTTAATGCCAGGCCATTAACTTGGAGATAAAAGGTTTTCTCCATTGTTGTGCAGAAAAGTTGATAGGTTATTAATTGCCAATAGAGAGGAATTTAATAGGAATTTATCCGAAAGTTATGAAAGCATTTGACAAAATATTTTTGTTGTGCACTCTATTTATATAAACCCAAGTCTTGGAATCGATCCAACGGCACAACCAATTAAAAAGAGTGGCTCTGCTCTGGCACTGTGTGTGGCTGTGCTCTGGCCAGTGTGACCAGGTGATTTTTAATCAAACCGGGACATCGCAGTGTTTTTGTTCATATTTTCCGGGACAAAACCAGGACAAGGTCTTTTAAGCCTCTAATAGACCTAGTATCGGCCTATAGACTAATGTACAAGGTCTTACCCTCGGCAGACATACATCTTGTCCTAAAACCTTATGTTAAAATTTTTCAAAATTATTTTTAGCAGAGGGCCTGTAGTTTGTCCC
>JAQGBD010000282.1:0-36729 GCA_034698165.1 Punctoribates punctum | reverse complement strand
TTCCGAGTTTAAAATCGTTGATGTATTTTCAAATGACCAGGTTCAAACTGAAACAATAGGCTAATCCGCGAGTATTTCCGTTTTAAGTATAATTTGATTTAATGTCAATTTGTTTTCAATTACTCAAAAATTAGAAAAACTAAGAATAAAATTGTGAATCATTTTAGAAGTGAAGAACATAAGAACTCGAGGACTGAATTGCATTCATATTAAGGAATATTTATTCTATTATTTTTAAGTTCTAGAAATCTATTAAACATTAGATCTAATTATACCAAAATTGTGTTCAATGACAGTAAATGAAGTGTTTATCGTATTCGAGCCGTCGGTTTGGTTGAGGATCCAGTGGTGGGTATGGAACTTCATTTTGGAGAGTGTTTGCTAACAGATCTAAAAATCAGAATCTTTTAAATTTATTCTTCTTTGAGAACTTTTTTTATGATCTTCCGATCTTTTCGACACTTTGGAGACTTTAATATTGACTTTGGAAGAAAACTCGGGCCAAAAGTGCTCACTTTATACCCGAGATCGCCAGGGGGTATAACCCGGAATACCCTCTGAGGCGGAGAATTCGACATTTTAGGTGGAAAGTATGCCTTCCCTATACTCCCCCCTGAGGTCGACGAGTTTAGCGATCTCTGGTTTATACCAAAGCTTTAAAGAATTAATATTTCATTTAATGAAAACCAATTCATAGATTTAGTTATTGATTACTCATAAAGTGAGTCATAAATTCATTAACTTATCATTTATTCAATAAATTGTGGAAATTTTCAATTGAAATGCAGTTTATTTTCAGAGACATCGAAATATACATCAAATAAATGGAATTAAGATATGTTTTCCCTAATTATAAGACATTCAAAGAATAATTGATTTAAAAAATGTTTGAAAAGAAATCAGTGATTAATAATCGATAAGAATTTGTGGCTTTTAATGAACTTCTAAACGACTGAATAAAACAGTCCTAAAAATGTTATAAATATATTCTTTGAATGAATTTTAATAATAATATCAATAATACTATTGATTGAAATCAGAAAAATGTAAAAATAGGACATAAATAGAGTGAGAATTATAAGAGAATAACCAAAAAACGAACTAATCTTTAGAATTGAGTTTAAAATCAATCCCAAGAATTGTATCGATTTTGAGAAACAGTTCCGTTCGTCGGATAAGAATTTGAAGAACTCTTATACCCATTTGAGGCCGAATTGTAAGAACTCTGAGAACCGAATCGCGAGGGTTTCGATTCATAGTCTCGTCTGACGGGCCGTTTGGCGTCTGAACCGCCGGAACTGCCTTCGAACTTACGCTTAAATCCTCCTCCATTTGAATATCCGCCTCCGCCACCACCGCCTGACTTCCAGCCGCCACCGCCTCCGCCAACGTTGCCATAGCGGCGCCTTTTGTTTCCTGTCATATATCTCGACTGTTGGGCCAAATCGTAAAGTTTGGGTTCAATGGTCTGATCGGCTTCTTTGAGGACATCTATCAACTCATTGGCCTGTTTTCCATTGGCTGACGTGAAGAACGTGAACGCCGTTCCCTTGCGATCCCGACGACCGGTTCGGCCGATACGATGGACATAGTCTTCGCCAGAGTTGGGGTAATCATAATTGATTACAAACTTAATGTCGTCCACATCTATACAGTCAATAAATCAGTTAGTTTTCGGAATTAAGGAGTCTTTCAAAAGACAGACAAAACATCAAAATTCAGATTCATTTGAATTATTAATAAATTGAATACAAATCTTAGTTTAAGAGCCAATAGTTTAGAACAGAAATAAAAATTTGATTCAATTTTACCGATATTTTGATTGAATGGCAGGTCTGAGTCGCATCCAGGCATGAGTTATGTGATGAGTCCTCACTATTCGGAGGACAGCACACAGAGAGGCACCAATAATAGAGCCCAAATGATAAGTGATATCATATTCGACTCCATTAATATACGGTGAGTGCCTCTTAAGAACAAAATAAAAAGAGAACAAACAGTTAATAAATATCAGCACAAGAGTCAGAAGAGCGCCGATTATATCAGTTAACTGTAGTGTCATTTCATGCCATTTGTCTTAAATGTCTTAAAAACAATTCTGTGATTCGTTTGGGTTTTGCCAAAAACGAGTCACAAAAGACAATTACCGCTAAACGGATCCAAACCCAGATGCGAATGACTCACAATTTTATTACAATTGTTCTGCAATTCTTCAATCATTTCGTTTTGCAAAACAGCTCTCTATTGGTTCAGACATAAAACATAGGACTCACCCAATCCACGCGCCGCCACATCTGTGGCCACAAGAATTGGCGAACGACCCGATCGGAACTCTGGACAAAAGGCACTCACATTAGAATCAGTCAATACTCAGTTTATGGCATACCTTTGAGAACCCAATCCCTTTCCTGTTGTGGTTTATCGCCGTGAATACAAGCGGACGGCCATCCATTGGCTCTCAATTCGTTTGACAACTCATTGACTTTGCGTTTAGTTTCGGCGAAAATAATGGTTTTATTCTCTCGGGAGTCGGCCCTCACTTTAGTCAACAGATCGAAGAGTTTCTGTCTTTTCTCGAATTCGTCGCAAATCTCAACGTATTGTTTGATATTCTTATTAGCCGTGAGTTCAACGCCTCCGACATTGATCTGAATGTAGTCTTTCATATACTGAGCGGCCAATTGTCGGACTTCCTTAGGCCAAGTGGCCGACCACATGAGGGTCTGCCGTTCGCGCGGAAGGATTGCAATGATTTTCTTGAGTTGCGGCTCAAACCCCATATCGAGCATACGGTCCGCTTCGTCCAAAACCAAGTAATCGACTTCTCTGAGGTCAACCATTCGGCTCTCGACAAAGTCAATCATACGGCCGGGCGTTGCGATTATGATCTGTGGGTTCTGTTCCCGCAATTGACGTATTTGTGGCCCTCTGGAGGCTCCGCCATAGAGACACACATTACTGGCGAACCGATATCTGCGAACCACAGTCTGGATCTGTTGAGCCAACTCTCGAGTCGGCGCCAGAATCAGACACTTTGGTGTGCGTTGAGGTCTTTCTCTCAATATCTTCGCGAAAGCGGGCAAAACATAGCACAGAGTCTTACCGGAGCCGGTCTGCGCCACTCCCACCAAATCACGACCCGAGAGCGCTATCGGCCACGACTGGCACTGAATGGGTGTCGGACTTTCGAAACGGTCCTCTTCGAGGGCTTCCTTTATCTTTTGTGGCCATTTATAGGCATCCATTGAGAGCATAGGAAGGGGTGCTTCGGTGCCCAACACTTGAATATCGAATTTACGCCAAAATTCTTTGACATCCATACTGGAGTCGACTTTGAGGGCAACCAGATTACTGTTCCCATTGATAAGTCCATTACCATTGGCTTCGACGCCATTTGGAGCGGTATAAGTAGTGTAAGACATTTCCTTCATTCAAATGTTCAATAGTTTTGATTATTTTAATTACAATTAAACTAAAATCACAGTTAAATCAAATTCAATGAGATTTCTGTCTAACAAATGAGTGAATAATTTATATGAAACTAAAGATGACTTCAATATCGACTCAAACCACTCAATGTCTGTCACTTCCGTTTCCCTCAAATATCAATGACGTCAATGACTGCAAATGCAGTCAAACACCGTTTCGATCACTCTTTGGTAGACAATAAATCTGATGGCAATTTAAGTTGAAAATTTGTACATGCTTATTGTGTTTTGCATTAGGTTCAAATTATAATGAATGACCTTGGACAAAATATCACGAATTTATGCTAAAAATGTGAGTTTAGTTTAATTGTGGTTTAGCTGTACTTTAAATTTGTTGAACTTGAACTCTGCGTTTAAAGGGATCCCTATTATAAAAAGGTTTAAAATTTCGCCCTTTTTTCACACTTTCTTTGGGACTTTTTGTGATATAAGAGTTAAAATATGACGAAACCGTAGTCGTGTTCAATGAAAGTTCATCGATGACTGATTGGATGACTGATTACCAAAGAGTTACTAAATTGGGTTAATGACAATCATAAGTAGGAAACGCCTGAAACTCAAGAATTTGTGCGATAATCACTTTTTTACCAAATTTAATCGCAAGGATCTAATAATTAATAAACTCTTCATAACTCGATTTGATTGATAACTTTTCAATGATAAGAGACTACACTTACGTTAGTCACACAGAGACAACATTTTGATCGCAAAACAAAACCCTTTTATTGAATTTCAAGCGAAATACATGGGTTTAGATCCCTTTCCCCGAAGAATGTAACGTTGTTTTTGAAATAAGGCAATGCTTTTCAGCGGTTTGTCTGCTATTCGGCCAAAAGTTATTTCATTTGTTGTCTTAAATCGGATTAAAAACAGATTTTTCATTAAATTCTATAGAAATCCATATAAACATCAAATCTATAGAGTTATGGACCAAATAATAGATGAAATCAATTCAAATCACTTAAAAATAATCACAAAAATACGTGATTTGGAGAAAAAGATCCAAATAAAAGAGGCATCAAATGAGGCCAAAGGACCCAAACAAGTGATGACTGAAGAAGTCATACAAAAGGAGAAACAAAGACTCGTCAATGAAAACAATGTATTGAAAGACGAAGTCCAGCGTTTGGTCAACACTTTGAACGAATTGGAGGCCAAACGAGACCCGAATTCGACCCTAATTTGCACAACGAATTCAACGCAAGCCGTTAACGGAACTCATACTCCCGAAGTCATCTCAGAAGCCGCCAGTCCTGCGTCACAAGAAAAGAAAGCTGTGGAGAAGGCGGAGAAGAAATCAGCTAAAAAAGAGGCCAAACCTAAAGCCAATAAACCCGCCGCAGAAGAAGAGAAACCTCTGGATGTCTCGCGTCTGGACTTACGAGTGGGCCGTATAGTTGAGGCCAAACGACATCCCGACGCCGACAGTCTATATGTCGAACAGATTGAATGCGGAGAAGAGAAGCCCCGAACTGTTGTCTCGGGTTTAGTTAAGTTCGTTCCGTTGGAACAAATGGAGAACCGATTGGTTGTCATTCTCTGTAACTTAAAACCCGCGAAAATGCGAGGAATCACTTCCGAAGCTATGGTTATGTGCGCCTCATCTCCAGAAGCTGTCGAAATTTTGGCCCCACCCGAAGGCGCACAACCCGGTGATCGCGTAATCTTTGACAAATACCCGGGTATTCATTGATTTTATTCTCTTTCTATTCAACAAATAATCGTTTTCTTCATCTTAAGGAACGCCTGACTCCCAACTAAACCCGAAAAAGAAGATTTGGGAACAGATCGCACCCGACCTGAAGACAGACACAGACTGTGTGGCCACCTATAAGGGGGAGCCCTTCAAAATCGAGGCGAAAGGTGTGGTGAAAGCAAAATCCTTGGCAAACGTTGCCGTCAAATGAGTCCCACAGAAGTTGTCTTACATTTTGTCTGAATTTTAATTTTAATATAAAACAAAACCTAAATAACAAAAACATTGAATTTATTCTCAAATAAACGAAAGTTTTTATTAAATTCAGTATTAATTCAATTAATAGTTTTCTTTTTACTGTTAAATACTTTTATTTACGATTAAAAAAACTGTTAAATAGAGGAAAAAGAGATGGGATTCGGCTTCGAATGCATTTAATGGCACAAAGTTTTTAAAAATTAAGATTAGAATAAGAATTACTCCGAAAAACCGAAACACTTAATAAAAAAGTGGACACAAAAAGACATTTAAACTAAAGGTTATAAATAATTATAATATAAAAAGTGTTTTAAATATAATTAATATGAAAATTGAAGGAATATTAATGAGACGTAAAATGAGTGCGATTTTCAATAGGGATAGGAATTCGTTATCAAATTATAAGTTAATTAATTATAATTATTAATTAATAAGCGTTTAAATCATTTAAATCACAATTAATGCAAAGAAAGCATTTTTATCTTCAGTTAAACTCAGTTAAGGCACACATTTCGCTACAAATAAAGCAAAGAATTGAGACTCAAAGCGATTGGAATGTAATCTTGCAATTTGTTGACAAATCATATTTAGCCGACAATATCGGAGGCACTTCTTCGGCGGTCTATTCTTGCGGTTAGTTGTCGTTAATTGAACCAAAAGACTGACAAAAATCATATATCGTCTCAACGTTTTCGGGTATAATAAGTAGAAAACCAATCAATTAATTAACGAACTTATGGTAAATGACTTCTTTTCCAACGAATTATTAGCCGATTATTAATATTAATAACAAAACTAAATATAAATCTTCTCTGAAATTAATAAAATCTGTTTCCCCTAAAGATAGTCTTTTTTAGGTATAACCCTTTTGCCGGTCCACAGATTGTTATGAATAATGAAGGCGTCGATCGTTACACTCAAGTGTTTGGTCTGTATTTCTGCAAAACTCTTCGAACCGGAGTTATATCTGAGGACAGAATAATAGTTTAGATAAGAATAAACAGAAGGAAAGGGATGACTCACTTATAGAATTTTTCGATCGATTCGTTTGTTACAGATTTAGGTCCCGTTCCGAACAGTTTTGACACTTCTTCGCGATCGGGATTATAGGTATAAATGGCTCTGAACTGAAGGCCGGCGTTTCGGAAGAGTATTAAGAAATGTTTACTATCAGAGGCATTGATTTGCTAATAAAGAGAAGAAAGGGTTAAATCGTTTGATCCAAATGTAGTGCCAATTGATGCTCACCTCTAAGACCTTCTTTTTGGTGTCATTATTGACAGCACCGGCCAGAACCGCATTTATTGCATTTAATATCAACGTTTTGTTTGACTTTTGACTCGGCTTAACAAACAGTTTGGGACCGGTATACTCAGCGAATGTTGAGCCCGCATCAGAGGCACCATCACTGGGAGGCCCTCTAAAACGCGAAAACATAAAGGGAGGAACGTTTGACGCATGACTTTGTGTCGGCGAAGAGGCATAACTTTTCGAATGGCCGGACATCGCAGACTCAGGTCGGGAGAGATTTGTGTTGGAAGACATCAGACAGGAGTCGGTTTCGTCTGCGATTCGGGACTTATTACAGTCGAGCGACGAATAGTCCTGAATATTAGAAGCGCTCACATGAAGTGATTTGGGCCGAGGCTTCTGGAAGAGCCGCTGTCGGGGCCTATTCAACACTAGAGTACTATTGCTGCGGACCGAGTCTTTCGAGGAAATGGAGCCGCCGTTCTTCTCCATCTCTTCGGCCGCTTTTCGTTGTCTGTATTGTTCGAGAATCTGTTGTCTTTTGACTCTTTCCTCGTCTTTCTTGCGTTCAGACATTTCTCGTCTCATACGTTCTTCTTCTCGTTTTTTGGCTAAATTCTGTTCCTTTTTGAGTCTCTCCGCCTCCTGTCGTTCCCTCCTTTTGAGCGACGCCAACATAATGGTCTCCTTCTTCTTCGCCATTTCCAACTCACTATTGGGGTCGAGATTTACAAAATCTTTTCCGATAACAAACCCGACTCCGGGTGACACAGAATTAAGTTTTTCACTCGAATCGGACTTTTTTGGCGTGAATTCTGAACCATTAGTAAAAATGGCGGAATTATTCTGATGTATTTGTGTCGGAATGTTGGGAGTGTTGGCCTTCTGTTCCCGTCGTAATTGTTGCTGAAGTTTAACGTGTTTTGGTTTGAGTCCCGGTTTGACTGCTTTTGGCTTTTCTTCGTTTCCAAAAGATATGAAAAACGATTCTGTGGTCGTATTGTTATCACCGGCAACGGAACCCTCTTTTGTGGAACCGCTCGAAGAACTCTTATTACACTTTTCATAATTATTGAAACCTTCGTCAGAGTATTCACTATTAGATCGCGTCGGAGAGTTGTGTTCAGACATCTCCGGTGACATCATTTTAGGCTTCATTACCCGAAAGGTGCGACCGATGGCCGGCTTAGAGGTGGGCGAAGACGAATACATTTGATACTGTTGTGCTTCAAACTGATCGTAAATCTGTTGCTGAGGAACTGTCCCTATATTTGTCGGCTGCGAACCCATATAAAAAGAGTTCGGGTTTTGAGCAACCATTTGATGGTTTAAGACCTGTTGTCCACTCATCCCATGGTTTACCAAATGGTGAGGCATTATCTCCGGTGCGTTCATCTGATGGCTAAGCATCTGATGGCTCATCACTTGATTGTTGATAACTTGATTATTAATCATTTGATTGTTCATCAATTGATGGTTAATCGGTTGATGAGGGAGGGGGTGAGCGCTCATCATTTGGGGTGCCATCACTTGGGGTGTCATCATTTGCGGGTTCATCTGATGTGGTATTTGATGATTGTTTTGTTGGTTCATTTGGTGATTCATCTGATGGTTCATATGATGGCTAACCATTTGACTATTCATTACTTCTGTGGGAATCATCTGATGGTTTGCCATCATTTGTGGTATTTGTGGCGGCATTTGATTCGTCATTTCCTGGTTAGGCATCATTTGTGATCCATTCTTATGAATGACGCGAAGGAAAGCCTCTTTGCCTATGTTCTGACGACTAGACTTCCACTCCTCTTCAGCGGACTGTCTCTCGAGTTCTATTTTTCTTCGCTTCTCTTCGAGTTTGAGCCGAATATTATGGACTTGTGATGCGATCTCAGAGTCGACGCAATTATTCTCATCAATCGAAACATTATTTTCGTTGTCTTCTAATAAAGAGTCGATTGAATCACTTTTACTAATTTGCGATAAATTGGTTCTCGAATTGTGGGACATATTAAGAGTCCGTCCATTATTACCACCGATTAGATCACTGTCTTGCAAATAGAAGGGCTGTTCCGCGAGCGCCACATTCGTTGTCGAATTGTTGGACAAGTTTTGTGAAGAATTCAATTTACCGAAACTCATGGAAACATTAGTTGATATGTTAGGTAAGGGGTTGGGCTTCAGAGCTACGGGTTGTGGCAAATGATTGTTATTATGCGATGGCTTTTCATTCTTATGCAAATACGCGATATTAATGGTGGGCTCGGGCTCTGCCACAAGAGTTGACTTTGAGTTATGTGAAGTCAATTTACCGAAACTAGTGGTAGAGCTCGTGGAAGATGTGTTGGGGGCACTCAGAGGTAACGGTGGCGAGTCAGTGCCCAAAACAATTTGTGTTGAGTTCATTAAGTTCTGTCGGTTCAGTTTTCCAGAACCCCTCCGGTTTGTGGGCGCACTCGCAGTACGTTTGGCAGCACTGGTATTGTTTTGGGCTAATTGTGTAAAATAATCGGCTAATTGTGACGAAGACTTCCCACTCGAGTCGTGATTATTATAATCATCCGATTGTTTGAGTGAAGTATTAGAGAGAATCACATCGTTTTGTACGCATTCATAGTTTGGATCACTTTCTCGAAAACTATCTCTTCTATTGTTATTTGAGAACGTATTCATCGATTTGGGACCCGTTTTATGCTGTGCTCTATCGACTGTACGGTCGTTAATCATCAGTATTTCGGGAGACATTTCATTCTCTGTTTTGATGTCAATGTGAGAGAAATATCGGGTCAGCTCTTCGTCTTCGTCGGACTGGAGCTGAGAGAAACTCTTTTGGCGATTCGCCAGTTTCACACTCGACGGCGTCCTTCTGGGGGTGCGACTCGGGGTCGAGCCGTTGCTATGCTGTTCGAGGATCTGCCTTTCGTCCACCCACGACGAGTGTTGCAAGGATTTGGCCTTCATTTCTGCGGGTGTCGGCAAATCTGGATAACACAACCCGTTGTGACTTTCACTGTCAGTCTCGTACTCCATAGCAGTGGGCTGTCGGACACACTCTGCGGGTCTTATTTCGAACAAATAGAGCAGATCTGCGATAAACGCCAATACATTTGTCTGAATGGGTTCGTGAAGGTATAGAAAGTCCTCTAATGTGAGAAAACAACAATTGAAGGGAAGCTTCTCTTCACAGAAGAACTGAACCAATTGTAGGTTATATAAAGAGTCAGCCAAAGACATGTCTTTGTTTAAACTTATCTCTTGCCATCTCAGATGATCCGGACAATAGAAACTGAGCAGAGCTGCCAAACAGCAGCCGTCGCTTAGGTCTGTCAACTCTTCTAGCATTGGAAGAGGAGGGACCGGATCATTGCGAGTGCTCTCATCTTCACTCATGTCTTTTTGCATAATCTGTTTTAGTTTAGCACAACATTTGTTTATCCAAAATATTGCCACTTCTTCCAAGTCCTCGGGTATCTCATCCTCTTCGAGATATGAGAACCGGGCGACCACTTCGGCCACCTTTTCCGGGATCAACACTTCTTTTATATACAAAGTCATTATGGCTTCAATGATAACCATATGAGCGCTCTATCAGTGATAAGAATGTAATAAAAATGTAAAAAAACTGATTAAACTCTGAATTAATTGCGAATAAAAACAAATTTTGGGAAACATTCCAAACAACAAAAAAGGCTTTAAATCCATAAAAATATAATTCAGTTCAGATCCAAATCAGATTAGCCTCGATTATGAGCAAGGATTACATTACATACCATTTTTATGGGGGCGCTTTGGATCAATACTGTTTCTGTGAGGGAGGCGTCGTTCGGCTCAACCATATAAACCCCTTTTCGCTGCAGAATTTGCATAATTCCGTAGTGATTCAGACAATTATAGTTCGGGTCGGAGTAGATGTTAGCCAACGCCAGGCAGTAGAGTTCGGCACTGGCCAGGGCTTGGGTTATGTGTGGCTTAAGTGTGTCCTTTTCATTGTGGTCCTTATAGAAGGGTTCCCTCAAATCCGGTGGAATTTCATTGCTATAGGCTTTGGAGAGAAGCCATAAGACGGATGCCCTCTGTTTGGCCTAAAGAACAGACACACAGAATGTGAGTAAACTTATGCCAAGAGTTTGGCAAACGGTTCCGATTTGAGTTCATTTAACTCATCAAAAAAGGTTATCCCAATTCATCAAAAACTGTCAAATTATTGGCTAATTAATGGTAATAAATAATTACCAGTTGGAGAGAGTCAACCATTTCCATGGGGTCTGTCCTAAGAGCCATTCATCTAATCTAAAAGGATTTCATTTATTTGGTTTCGAAACACAAAAAAAAAGGAAAAATGAAAATAACTATTCTTTGACTCATTCTTTGATTACTGACTCAGATTAAGGGGACGACACTCGAGGGGGAGTCGGCTCTGTTTGAAGTGCATGGATAGCAACTAGATAACAAACTCGATAACTAAATCGATGCTTCCAGGAATATAAATATCAATTTGGGTCGAACTTATTAATCAAAAATGTATGATATACCCAGGTCATAAAACTTGCAACTGACAGCTGAGTCAGTCAACATCACTGCACATCATTAACACTTAATTGCTCATAGGAAAGGAATTTCCACTAGCACAAACAATGCAAGTTCACTTTCACAATATAACAATAGAGCTAGATCATTATACAATGGGATAATAGTGGTAATCCGGGTTATAAAACCCATTTGAGTGTCAATTATGTCCCAATTTTTACACAAGAGTTGGCCCACAGATTAATTATGAGTGAATACAATTTAAAGTCCACTTTACCTGAATATTGTCTATGGATTCACTTTTCATGGTAATACTATCGGCTTATTTGTTGACTGGGTGATCTTGAAACACACTTAGTCACTGGAAAATCGGCTTAATATCGATAAAATTGATGAAATTTAAATACAAATGTACACAAATGTACAGAAATTGCTATTTAGGTCTCCATTACAGCAAATCTTATTTTGTTATTATTTACTCTCTTGGAGTGACTTTTGTGTGGGTCACGCAATAGCCACGTCTTTTTACTTTCACATACAAATAGCCCATATTTGGCTCGAGAACAGTTAAACCTTTTTAAGAACTAAGAGTTTTTAGATCAAAAACTCTGGAAACCAACCTTGTGTCTAATCAAACACTCACTTCCCAAATACAATAAGCTCGTGATCCAGACCTCATTTACAAATCATTTGGAAAAACTTGTAATTTTTGGCTTTAACAAGGTCACAATCGCTCGATGCATAAACACCTATCACAAACAACGCTACAAACTGGCCACCATCAATCTAGTCCAATACAGAAGCCAATCTAAAATCACCTTAATCAAGTTATTATTGTTGGAACTCAGCCGTCACAAGAGTGTAACGTGATATGCGGATAAATGAGCAATCACAATTCAGGTTTTATACGGTTTCCAAATGCAAATCCAAGTGAACACAATTTTAAGGCACGTTTTTTAGAGTAGATCTCTGTGAATGGGATCAACACTATTACCATAACAACCCCTTAATCGCAACCCAATTGCATCTCATAAACACAAGCTTACAGGGGATGGTTTGTCTCTATGGCAACCGACGCTTTCAAGTCACACATGTCTAGTCTACATAGGAGTTAATCAGACGTGTAATTAGATTCGAGGACTTCTTCTCGGCTTTCATTCAAAACATGATTTAAGTGACCATTCATTCAATTATCAGTACAAAAGTCTTTCACTTAATTTATTCATTTATTTATAAGTTTGTCAACAATCGGGGCATTACTGAGAATCGATTGTCTTAATCGTCGATCGATTTGTGGAGAGCTTTAAATTACTCTCACTTTCGGTGTTTACGGACTTCAGTTGTCTTACAATCGACTGATTCTGGGCTTTGAGCCAAACATTTAGTCAAACAATTTGTTCAAATTTATCTACAATTGAAATGAATGTCAATATTTTGAGCCAATATTTATCGGTTGTCTTGATTTTGACGATCGATAGTCTGTCGAAGTGTTGGTGTCAAAAGCACTACCCGTTTGTGACGTGCGGTTCAGTACTCAAACTATTGAACAGTAATTATAAAGTTAGACTCCATTCACATGACGTGAAGTACGGCTCAGGCAGTGGCCAGCAGTCGGTCACCGGCACAGACACACAGGAAGACATTAATAGCTATTGGGCTGTGAAGGGAAAGGCCGACAGAATGTGTGTGAGGGGAGAGCCCGTCGAATGCGGGGCTGTTATCCGACTGCAACACATGCAGACCAAGAAGAACCTCCACAGCCATCACTTCTCATCACCGCTTTCTGGCAATCAGGAGGTGAGCGCTTTCGGTGACAAAAACGGAGAGGGAGATACCGGTGACAACTGGACTATTGTCTGCTCCGGTGATTATTGGGACAGAGGACAGGACGTTAGGCTCAAACACGTCGACACTGAAATGTGAGTCAATCGGACAGCCATTCAAACAATGAGATAATGTCTTCTACTGTCCATCAGGTGGTTATCCGTTTCTGGTCACACATACGGGCGACCAATTCACGGACAGATGGAAATCGTCGGCGCCTCATATCCGGACCCAACCAGTTATTGGAAGACTCAGGAAGGGGTTTACGTTAAACCCAACGAGAGGAGCGATACACCAAAAAGCGATGTCTATGGAGACGAGTCTCACGACGAGCTATGAGACGACGACTCCGGACATAGATTTAGATAATTTTGATTTCGTTTTTTACAATTAATTTAATTTTTATATACATTTGAGACAAGAGTTACGACTTTTGATTGCATTCAAAATATATATTTAGTTATGTTTTTCGATACCAAATGAGATATGATTTATACGTCCAGTGATTTCGGAGCTCTTATTTGACGCCCGGTTCGGGTCGCGCTCTGACTGATAACAGTCGGAATTTCAGAGATTCCATAACTCAGTCCGTAATGGCGTTCCGTTTTCGGGGTTTGGTTTGGATTTAGAGTTAATGACATATTTGTGCTGTCGTTCGAACCAACAGAAAGGGTTGAATTCGAGTCAGGAGTGGTGTTGTCCTCCGATTTGGTCTTTTCTGGAGTGACTTGAATCGGATGTTCTGCAGATGTGCTGGCAATGGGTTCTATGCCTGGCTTCGGGATCATCAGTGGTTCAGGCAATCGAGGGATTGATATAATAGGTTTGTGATGAATGGGACGACTCTCCGTATTGGTCACACCGGGCTGTGGTGTCTTCAACTCAGTAGGAGTGGGCTTATTCTCGACGTGTTTAGCTGTTGGAGGAGTGGGGTCTGGTTTAGACTTCTTCCTTCCGGGTCTGCCTTTAGGAGCTCCGGGTTTTCTCTCCCTTTCTTTGTCTCGATTGGCCGGACGTTTGCGACGGGGTTTGGGGATAGCTGTGACTCCGCTCTGGAATGATATGCTTTTGGTTGAGGCCTTCGATGGCGACGCACGAGACGGAGCGGGAACCGGATTCGCACTCGGGTTGAGTACATTCGCCACAAAATCGTGGATTTCATCAGCGATACAGCGGTCGACCATCGCTTGGGTTATGCCTTCGAACTTCTTTTTATTGCTCGAAACGAAGAGGCGATCGTTGGCCCCACCGATCACTACGAGACCGGTCTCTGTCTTAGTAATGCGCTCTCGGAAGTCCTCCATATCGTCGAGTGTTGCCATCGTTGAGTTCTGTCCGATTACGAACAGAGTCGGGACAGTTGTCTCCAGCAAAGGGTCGTCCAAATCCTAAGGGAAAACACAATAAGAAATCAAATACTAAGCGATAAAAGGCATACCCCTCGGAAGCCATTGATAGCCGTCAGCGGAAAACCCAAACAAATGGTTGCCGTAACGTCTGGAGCGTTGTCGAGGGCGCAGTGGGCGGCTATAAGAGAGGAGTGTCCAAAGCCGACGAGAACGAGAGGTCGGCCCTCATTGAAAGTTGTTTTGCATTCTTTGATTTTGTCGCGAACTGAATATCGGATTTCATTGAGAAAGTCGACAACCGGTTCATATGGTCTGGAAATTGCGCTCACAGTTATCACTTTCCCCAAAGAGCCGAACAAATTGTGCCAATGCTTCATACGGTTGGATGTCATCTGATGAGGGATTTGGGGGCCGTTCGGCACAATCAGAAACAGTGGACTTCCGTTAATACGTTTCTATCATTTTGAGAAAATTTTAATAAAAATAAATAAAACTAAAGAAGTGATTGGATTACAGGTTTGTAGTTATTGAGCATCGCTTGGATCGGATCCGAAGACTGCGATTTGTAACGCGAAGAGTCTTTTGGCGGAACATAAAACTTCTCAATAAGTGTCGGTATCTTTGAATCAATTGAATGACAATCAGTCTTAAGAATCAATGGTTTAGCGAACCATACCTTTGCTCTAAGCATTTGCATTGACTCGTGATATGGCGATAGGAAGAGAGGACCGACGTATTCGTTCAGAGTATTGTTCAGCCAAGAGATGAGACTCAGATCCCAACCGGCGCTCGCAAACAGGTGTCGGAACTTTGTGGCCGTCCTTTCGATTAGATTTCGTTTAAGTATGACTTCATTGGGAAGAGATTCGTAAGAAAGTCGGGCCAAACGGTCTGACTGTAAGATTTTCATCGATTGTGTCCACAATTTATGCATTTGTTGAGTCCAACCGGTCTTCGAGGGTGTCGTCAATTCGTTGCTTTCCGTCATATTTGTGGTACTCTTCGACTGAGGTTCAGCCGCACTGATCAGAAGCGGAAGGGTTTTCGGCTTTTCGACGGTCACGACATCGACTTCATTATTGTTGTTATAATCGTATCGCCGGAAGTGTTTCGGGAAGTTCTTCATGAATAGAAATTTGGCGGCTTTTGCTCTGATCTGTGCGTCCGGATGTCTGTTCCACGGCTTGGCATAGTTGTGGTCGACATCAATCACATTAAACCTCTTCTCCTGACCGCTCAGTCTCTGGAGGTATGTCTGAATCGATTGAGAGTTGAGATAACTGTGAAAATTGTCGGCAAATGTTTCGGGCGTTTCGTTCTTCATATTTGATCGACAAATGATTCAATAAAACCAATTAACCTCTCATTGAATCAATCAGTGACTAACTACAAAGCTTGAGCTTGCTCAATCACCGATCAGACAGACCGCCAATAATCGGGGTTCAAATCAATTAATTAAATTAGTGTTTGATTTGGAAAAGAGACCGAAAAATGTGAATCAACTGATATTTTGATGAAATGCTTTCAAACCAAACAAAAGTACAAATATTTCAAAACATTTATTCCTATTATTGAGTATTAATTCAATTCATTTCATTCACAAAACAAATACTTTGTAAGAAATGTATTGGAAAGAGAAACGCCATCTTTTGACACTTTTCTCAACTATATCTATGGATGCGCTCAAATCAAATGATAAATTCTGGAATCATCTATAAAACTGATCTTGGTTGGTTTTATAGATTGGTTGCTCCAATTATAAACCAAACCATCTCTCAATTATAAACATTTAAATAAAGAGTAATTTTTATTGAAATTTGTTTTAAATTATTTTAAAATTCAAATTTTGAATAATAATAATAATGATTTTGTTTATGCAAATAAATTCAAGAATTTGTACTAGAATAAAACCCCCGCTCATCTGATTAAAAAGAAGATAAGCTTTCATTAATGAGAATAATACAAAAGCCGTGCAGATTATAATCGGGAACATTCCAGAAGAGTGAGAGTCAATGAATTGCATTTCTAACGCATTATTTAAACTTTGATTTTAGAATACAATAAGTATTCAATAATTAGAAGAATTTCGGATTAGTTTTGAACAGAAATTTGATGAAAAGTTTATTTATATCTGAGATTCGGCTCCAATTATGTCGACGACTATGAGGTGAGAGCCGAATGTGTTCTAACTTTTGCGACTACAGTGACTGCACTATAGGCACACCCTTTGTCACTGTTTGCTATGCGCCGATAGCCAATCATTGGTGTAGAGGCTGTTCCTTAAGTGACACTTGTTATGGAACACAAGAATATTGTGCTCGTAGTTCAAGTTAGAGTTCGAGGATAACAAGTCATTAGAAACATGAACAGGACAAATCCATACCTAGATGATGTTAACTACAACGACACCGATTATTCTTTGAAACTTTCATTTTCATCCATGTCCACTGAAGAAATCGAGTGTCAACTCAGTCATCTCTCAAATAATTCCACATTTAGCACAGGTAAGCATTCCATTTTAACTTGATTCTTTTCATTAGATCCGAAATTCTTGTATATGAGCTCTTCTGATACATTAGAAGCAGTCTTCTATAATTACCTAGCATTTAATCTAGCTAAAAAGCTTTGAAGTGCATTAAAGTATAAAATTATATCCAAATCTTTTTTTGAATAATTTTCAGACACTTCTCAGTAATTGTTTGAAATTCAAGCCATGCCTTGCTTTGAATGAGTCATCGAAGATATTTTAATCTCAACTAAAGAATTGTTCTTTTATTACATAATTTATAATAATAGCACTCATTCTAACATTTATTGTCGAGTATATCGGCTACTGTTTTGCTTCATCACCCCTTCCTTAATGAGATTTACCAGATGTAGTCAATCTCACATACCTGGGATCAAACATTACAAAAGCTCGAATTTCCACTCTAGAAACAGGGAGGGAGAGGGAGAGAGAGAGAGAGAGAGAGAGAGAGAGAGAGAGAGAGAGAGAGAGAGAGAGAGATTACATTTCTTTGATTTTATTGTCGTTTTGATGATTGACTCAAATACTTGTCTCAAATGATTCGACCATTTTTTGAAAACTGTGTCTATGATTACAGCGTTAATAAACTGTTTATACGATATAATGATCTAATTTGATAAATGATTTGTTATTTTAAACAGAAGTCTAATAATAATAACAACTATTAAAACACTTATTTTAATCTTTAATATTATCGCATCTACTAATGTACTTGTTCAGTTAAAATTAAAAAACAAAAGTTATCATGCATTATTCATAATTTTCTCAAGGATTTCTTAACAATTTCATTTAATTGGCCAAAATAATTGCCCAGTTTGACTGGTATCGCAAAAATTTGATCGAAATTAGATGAAATTCTGAAATTAGATCAAAGGTCATAAATATTGAACTGATTCGGATGATTCCAATAGGTTTAGATGTGAGTCAATACTAATAGTATTTAATTTAGAGATGTATTCAGTGATAGTTCGATGGCCTGAGGCTTAAGAGTAGCAAATTGTCTGACGATTCACTGAAACAGACGTAAAACCAATAAATTTTGCAAAAAATAAAAAAAAAAAGTTTTACGAATATTTTCCGATTGATTCAAACGAACGAATTTGTAAATGAATTGCTTTTTCAAATTCAATTTCCTGCAAGTTCAATTATCGTCTGTCAATAGACGACAATCTTCATAGGAATAGACCAAACCTAAAGCTGAGCCCGCAGTAAGAGTCCGGATCATTGATACGGAGCTGTAATTGATTTTTGTTAAACTTAGTCTCAAATTAATATCAGATTAACTTTGAGTCAAAAGTAATTCTTTTTTTCAGTATTTGATTCTGTGCTGCAAACGTATAGACATTATTTATTACCTCGGATTTGATTTCTTATTTGCCTTTCAATGCGATTATACTTAAAACAGAATTAATTAATAAATTATTTGTTGACTGGAATTCAAAACCAATGAGTGAACGATATCCGAGAATTTTGAAGAATGCGAAAAAACAAACAAAAATTTAATAGAATTCAAACTTTCTCTTCAGTACCAGAAATGTTGTAAAGGAACTAGGCACATGTCTTCAGTGTCTCTTAATTTGATTCTTGAGTATTTTCCTTTTTTATTCGCGAAGAATGCGAATGTCTTTTAAGCCGAACCTAATCTTTCTTAAAGACACGATTCCTACTGTCATAAGAACAGAATAATTCCTGCGATTCTGTGATGGAATTCCGACCAGAATAGAGTTTCAGAGACGGGGTTTAACTTAAATCTTGTTATTATGTCAACGAATAATCAAATCTAATAATGGAAAAGGATTTGCATAATAAGTATGACTCAAAGCTGTTTAATAGATGTTTTTGTGTCACTTTTTCCAAAAATACCCCAAAAACTCAATCAAATTATTCATGAAGTCAGTAAAAGTTGCACTTCTTCCGAGAAAGTATTGACCAAGACACAATTTATAAATTAAATGCGCTCCAAAACTATTGACAAATCTTTTATTGAAAGCCATTTAGCGTTAAATTTATTGAATTATATCTTATTTTCGATGAAAAGTCATTCGATTTTTTTAATGGAAAACTTTCCACAAATCTGTGTTCAATTGGTTTTCAAATTTAATCTTTTGATTTCCTGTTGACACTCACTGCCAGTGATAGGGAATTAGGATCAAAGAGATAGGGATGGGTAGAGCACAGGGATAGCTAATAAAAGAACCGACAAATTGCTCAGATATTATCCGATCCCCTTTAGTATCGCTATATTATCGACTATTTTAGTGGTCTTTCTATTAAAGGATATATTTTTATTGAACTATTTGTTTGGTTATTCCTTTAATAAATACAACTGTGCTCTCAATATGTCTTTAAATGTGTTGACATATCTGACATTATCGCAAAATTTTTTTAATAAAACCGATAAAAAGTAGTCTAAAGTTAGCACTTATTTAGAAAAATATTATCGATTTAAGTCCTGAAAAGTGCGACAGAAGTGCCGATTCTGTGGACAGAGTACTCAGGGCTGTCATACCTATTGAGTCACCAATACATCACTTATGCATTTACATGACATTCGATGACCGGATCTCATTCTTAAGGGAATTCCGGACATTGGTTTTCAGGTGAAACGCTTACTCACGACAAGTACTTATCCGACCATTAAGTTAATGACAGAACTGTTGCCATCAGAAGAAAACTCTAAAAAAGGAGAGAAGAAAATAGTTTTGAAATTAGTGTCAATTCAGTCAATATATTAGGAAATAGAGTTATAATAGAAAAGCAACAGAAAAACTAATGTGTAAACAAAGTCATCAATAATTTGCTTCTAAAACGACTACAGAATAGAGTTATCACAAAAACCATTAGTTTATGATTAATAACGAATTAGGAATTCGTTATTTTGCAGTACTTTTTAGAGGACCAAACTTATTGATAACTGTTGTTTACATTTACTTTGGATACAAGACTATTGGCGAATAACTCATTACTAGTTATTAGAGATCAATGAAAAACAAAAACCCGATTCGTATTACAATTCTAGTCGTTTGGTAACCAAATAATACCATCCCTTGACTTCATTCAAAGGCTTTCCAATTGATAGGAAGCACAAGAAATTCTTGGCCTTAATTTAATAGACTTTTGAACAGTGTTTGCATTGAATGAGAATATCTATCGGTTTATATCTTGTTCTCAAATGTATTCCTATTCCAAGTAATTGATTCTGTTATTGCTGACAGTTTTATTGCATACAACACACCATTTGCTGGCTTATTGTTGGCCATCCATTCTTCTCCAGAGTCTATTCTCAATAATAAGTTATTCGGAGTCTTAACGTCCAAGGAGTGGATCAAATAAATTCTTGCATTTAATATATAACTTAATGGAAATATAGAAATAACTAAAATGTATTCTTATGTAAATATTTTTTATCTAACCAAGGATGATTTGAGTTATTATTTTAACCAATTGAGTGATCTTTAATCCCTTGTTGAGACCAGAGAGCAAATAAATCTAGTTGATTGACCTTGCACATTGGCAACATTCAAATTGTATTAGATTTTTATAAATAGTTGGGTTTGATTAATGAAATTCTGAGCTCAGCCTAAGTCCAGAATATTCTCTGTTTTGGGATTTGAGTGAATTGAATGAAAACAAAGTGATTTGCTTTAAAATATTTGTTTCCCGAATTGAAAGCCAAGGTTAGCCCAAAAAGCTATTGCGTAATATTATTAAAACCAAATTAAGTTTTAGTGTGAATAATCCCTTCGAGTCCTATGGGGTGAGGAATGGGGGCTCGATATTCATTTTTCAAACGCCTTTATCGCCTAAGGCCAGTGAACATTTATTCTGATCTTGCTTTATTAGAAATTCTCGATAAATTTTGATTTTCATTTGATGGCAGAGTAAATAAATTTAATTGAATTTTACTGAAAATAAGAGACAACGTTTGTACAAGGTACATTCATAATAAATTACTTTTGAATCCAATAAACTCAATATAAGCCGTGTATTGACTGTTATTTAATTTATTTCAATTTTACGAAACAATAGACACTAAACGACCCGAAAATTCAAACAGTCTTCAAAACAACTGACTATTTATTTACAAAATGAGCTAGCACCAGTCAATCAATAGGCTTAAACAAATATGAGCAACGAACTTTCTAGAAATATGTTATTCTATTTAATATTTCGATTATTTCATAGTTTATTCGAATATTGTGTCCGATTATGAGTTAATTGTCTGAATTAAACCCTTTCTCTAATATTCTGATCATTGGATTCCTTTATACTTATTTTGAACAATGATTTATCCCTTCCATCACTCAATTTGATTCTTGCATTGTTATCTAAAAGACTGATCCCCTCAGTCTGAGCCACATATTTGGCTCTTCTCTTGTATTCATTAATCCTTACGATTGCTTTCAGATGTCTTTTGTTTCTTTTTGTTTCCATTTCTTGTGAACTGTCATCAAATAAATCTGAACCCATTCTAAGCCTTCATTTCTCGGTTTAAATATCTTCTTCGGCATCAATAATATAAGCCATCGATGAGTCAGTCAACAGATTTATTGCTGGAAAAAACCAGGTTTTTCACCCTGCTTGATGATTATTTCTAAGACAAAGTATTTTTCTCAGAGTGGCTGTCTTTTAACGATAATTATTGATCTCTCAAACAAAAGACTTAATTCCGATTCAACTCCTTCTTTGAAATTACCATTTAATCGATTGCAAGAGAGGAATAATGAGCATGGTGACACATATATTAATTATTTCAATTGTTTGGTAACAAAATGGGACCAAAAAAATAGCAAAACACCTGATAATTGAATTCCAGAGAGTCTTATATTTAATTCATATCCAATATTTGCATTGAAATAACTGTTATTTATGAGACAATTATACTCTCTTTGGTTTGTTTTGGCAATAGATGAGTGTTATTCACCCGAACCGTTCAACACTCGAAACTCTTGTCCAGACATTCAGACCTTAATTACATTTTCACTTTTGGTGAAAAAACAAACACAACTCAAACGGAATCCAAATAATTATAATTAATATAAGGTTTCAATTCAGTGAAAAACCCATTCAAAGTGTAATTGAATTTCAAAATCAGTGAAAAGAAATCCATTGAAAACAAAACTGAATTCAATTGAAGGAAAAAACTGTATTTTCTTTGAATAGATTCAACAAAAAGGTATTGTAATACGACATGGGATCGGGTCTCCTGCTGGTACTCCACATATGCCGGCCAATTATCAGTCATTCCCTGTTTCTCTCAATTCAATGGAGTTCCATATGACACATCTCGTAAGTGAAAGATAGCAGAAATAGTAGCAAGGTAGTAATGAATAATGAAATTTGTTTGAACACTTAAGAAAACGCTTCTCGTTTATGCCATTTGAATGGGACGTGGGCTGAGAGGGCCGACTACGACAAATGTAAACCAGTAACATCTGATTACGAGATACTTAAAGTTAGTGATTCGCTCAGCACTTGATTTACAGAATATTTATTGAATTGTTACGAATTTCACTCAGAATTTATGGGACGCGAAAGAGGCGGCGACCATATACTATGTCGGTTATGGCATTTCACTCATTGCACTGACCATTGCTTTGTGGATATTTTTATATTTCAAGTAATCCATTAAATTATGGCTCGAATTCCACTGTTCTTCCAATAATTCAATTTATTTGCAGAGATTTAAGATGTGTTCGAAACACTATTCACACAAATCTAATGATAACTTATATGTAAATATTTCTAAGATTACCATATTATGGGACAATAATTAACCAGCAACTAATGTTTAGGCTCATTGCCATTTTCTGGATCATCACCGACAGACTCCACTCAAATCCCTCAAACTTCTCAAACAGAGTATAAGATAATAACTACTGATTGTTAATTCAACTAATTCTGTGCCCTATTGGACAGGCCTCATGTGTTTTGGTCATTTTTCTAACTTATTTAATGGGAACCAATTTTTTCTGGATGTTTGTCGAAGGTCTCTATCTCTATATACTGGTCGTGAAGACGTTCTCAATAGAGTTGGTCAAAATTCACCTATATACTTTCATCGGATGGGGTAATACTTTATTTTTCTTTATTTAACAAAACCATTGAATCCAACCATAAATCAAAACAGAATCTGAAAAAAAATAAAATGAAATCGATTCCTATTTTTCCATTTTTTCGAGAACTTTTTGAAATATAAAACTCTTCACAACAAAAAAGTTCAAAATTGATAGATGAGTTTTAAAATTGATTTGTAATACGACGAAACTAAGGATATTTGTCAGATTACTACTCGAGAATATTTGTCAAAACTCTCAACAAGCAAGATTCAAGGAAAAATATAATACCTTTGAAAGCATTTTCCTGTAGAAAAGTACAAAATAAGATCCCTGAGCAGGAATTGACTCAAGAATCTGGGAAATATCAGTTGAATAAACCCTCAGTTTCATTTCACTGATAATATTCTTGCAAAAATCGATATCCTGTTGTATTTGAAAACTCTTTT
Source organism: Punctoribates punctum (assembly GCA_034698165.1). Taxonomy (NCBI): domain Eukaryota; kingdom Metazoa; phylum Arthropoda; class Arachnida; order Sarcoptiformes; family Punctoribatidae; genus Punctoribates; species Punctoribates punctum. The sequence goes on along the minus strand of JAQGBD010000282.1, from coordinate 13,307 downwards.
TACTTCGGATTCAATTCTTATACATGTATTTGAAATAACTTTCAGGTTTGCCGGCGGTTGTGGTCATGGTTTGGGCCTCTGTTAAGGTTTATTTTACGCGAAGTGATGGACCGTATGGACCATCCGGGTATGAATTATTCATATTATCATTACGTCATATAATGCCTGAAACTCGTAATAAAACGCATCGATTCATAGATTCTTTGTTTCATAAGAATGAGAATAATATGAATCAAAGTATAAGAGTTGACAAAAGTGTTGACAAATCAGATATTGAATTATTCGGACTCAATGGTTATAGCATCTAAATTGGTGTCAATTTGTAGGTGTCCTTGGCAACTCAAAGACTACTTCGACTACATCTTCATATGTCCAGTACTTCTCGTTCTTCTGGTATTTCTTTTATGACATTTCTATGGAAATGAGATTTTTTGACAAAAAAAATAATAATAAATAACTTTCTATTCGTATATTTGTATTTTGAAAGATAAACATATTTTTCTTGGGAAAAATTATGTGGGTTTTGATAACGAAGCTTCGGGCGGCCACTTCTGCTGAGTCTAAACAATACAGGTTTGTTTACTTTTGGACTTAAAATAAACTAGCAAAGTTTGTCAATATTTTCATTCAAATTGTTTTGACAGGAAAGCGGCCAAAGCACTGTTGGTATTAATTCCTCTGTTAGGAGTGGCATATATGTTGGTTTTGGTCACTCCATCCCACCCAACAGCCAGAGTTATATTCCAATATCTTCAAGCGATTCTTGTGTCCACTCAAGTGAGTGACAATTGCACTCATTTTTTACTCAATATCAGCGAAAACAATATCCTCTTTTGACTTCTCAATAGGGCTTCACTGTGGCGGTGCTCTACTGTTTCTGCAATGGAGAGGTATTTCCAATTGGAAGCGCATATTGAATATAAATGGAAATTATTCAATAAATGTGTTTCTATTTTTAGGTCAGAAATTCTGTGAGACATCACTTCGAGCGCTTCAAACTAAGGCGAACCTTAAGAGGAGGGGAGTATCCGGTCGGACAGCGGAACACTTTTGCTTTCCGTTCCCTGAGATATGGGGAAAACGTAAAACTCTATCGAACCAGAGGTGAGAGGGATAGGGGCTCTTGTATTAGCTTTTCGACGACCACTACTTATGTGAGCAACAATTCAGCGAAGGCTCACAAACCTCACACCAATGGGTCGGCTAATGATTCGGCACACGTTTACGGACCGATGTCTGCCCGAAAGCGTAGTGAAGAGGACACACTCTGAACACAATTCCTCTCAACTCAAGAAACGCATAAAATATTATCATTATTTTCATCACTTCTTCGAACAAATGTTTAAACAAAATGAGTTCATAATTGAGACTAATTTTGTCTTTCAATTCAAATATCATTAAATCAAAGAATGAGTTTACGAAAGAAAACCGAATTTCAAATCAATTTCTGTTGAAAATCACAACAAAATTCATTTAAAAAACGTTTGAAATCATATTTTCATCGAATCTATTGAACTCATAATACTTTATCTCAAATCATAAGATATTTCAAACATTGTATTCAATATTAATTTCAATCATTTATCAAGAGATGAGATATTTTCACAATTCAAAAGACGTATCAATCCATTTGAAATTGTGATTGGTAATCATGGTTTAATAGGAGAAAGCATATTCTATTTGTAAAACAAACTCAAAATATATAAATGGTTTTAATATTCATATAAAAGTCAATTTAATTGCATTTAATTTCTATTAATTGTTATACTTTTTGTAATTTTTTATTCTTTTGAAGTCTTTTTTCTGTAATTCTGTTGTCATTTAATTTATTTGAATTGTGTCTCAAAAAAGTGAACAAAAATCAAATCTCATTAAATAAAGGGTCGAAATATTCTTCTAATCCGAACTGAAAACCAAAAAATTAATTTTTCTTTCGCCGAGAGTCCAATTAAAGTCACTTTTATTACTTTGTGTCGCCATAAGAGCCATCAAATCTGGACCTCAATGACATCTCCTAATGGAAGGGATGTCCAGAGGAGGTCTGTCTAAGTTTAACCACAGGATTTTGAAACAATCGTGTGATTCAATATATTGCCCTTGGCAATTCTGATCGTTTTTATTTAATCACTTATTATGTATCATATGAATAGGAAAAACAATCCATTATTTTGTCCATAAATTGATTAAATGGTAGACGACCTTGCTCGTCTCCGTTTCAGGGCATCTGTTATTCTCAATGTCTTGTGATGTCCTGATTTGATACATCGTTGATATACTCGAAGAGATCAATCAGTTGATTAAAATAGTTTGTCTTCAATCGAGTCTATAATTACTTCATTTTATTTGCTTTTCTTAACAAATAATTTCTTTATTACGAAATGTCGTAACAAATAAAATATAGTATAATATTCATCATTGAATGAGAAATCAATAAATTGCTGTTCCTCTGCACCACTCATTCAAATAAATCAAAGAGTAGTCCTTTACTCGAAGGACATGACTCTAATGAAGAGACAAAACGATAACATTTTTCTCCGATAAAAGAGAAATTTCGAGACAATTATTCCATTAATTTGTTTTGACTATAGATTACAGAATCCAATGATTTTCGGCTTAAATTCTAATGATTTTCACTCAATTTATTGGTTTAATAAATAAAATTGATAAGAAAACCTCAATATTAGAGAGGAATCTAGGTCAAACAAAGTCATAAGTAGTCCGAATTGACTTTTATGTCAGTCTCTATTGTTTGCAACCAATTGTTTTCCATTGACTTTATAACTGATTTCAAAACCAAAAGACTGTTCGCAAATACATTTCCTCAATAACTGATTGAATTTCTGACTTCGCATAAGTAAGTTATGGGTCAGGGATGCATACCTTCCAAATTGAATCAAAGGACGAGATATCTCACACAGAATCGCAAATAAAGAATCAGGAATTGCATTGCAATCGTGTGTTTCAAAAGTTGGCCGACCCTTCACTTGGAAGGAACTTCACTTAATTTAGCAAATATGCAAAGAAAGTGCCAATCGATCGGTTGAGGCCATGAATTGATTGTCAACACATTGTTTACAAATAGTGACACAATTTTCTTGACAACTAATAAACAAAAAATTGAATTATTCTGTAATCACTTTTGAATAGCATTGAAATCTCTGCCAATTCATAAAAAACTTGGAAAACAGGATATGGTTTACATCAAAAAGAGAAATAAATTAGAATTTCATTATTTCCTTTACTCAGTTCATTATTTCATTAACTGATTCATAAAATTCAGTTTTCAATGCAATACTCTTTGAAGTTTTGCACAAATTATTGATTACTTGTGCGAAATGTCTGAGATTTGTGCCAAAAAAGTCACTTCAAAAGGGAATGCAATCGTAAACCTATTTCTAAAATCTAAATATAATTTAAATGCAACCAATTTTCATGTTTTTAGGTGTGGGAGTGGGAGGTGGAGGTGGAGGGGAGGATTGTCTTCAAATTCAAAGACTTTTGTTTGTATTTAATTAATTTAATAACAACTCAATTATATAAGAGATTGTATTTCTCGGTTAGTTTGAGTCACTTATGTCTGAAATTATATTATTTAAAGACTTTGAAACCAGTCTTTCATTTATATTAAATATTATTCCACAAGACTTACAAGAATTCACTGACAAAGCGATAGTCAGCACAACCTTTAATTTAATAAATAGTATGATCTAGCAGATATACAACGTATAATAGACTTCCTACTAGACTCTTACATAAATCTTGATAACATGAAATTACCATAATTGTTAGAATTTATTCTTGATACTAAACAGATAGAAATGTTGTGTTCGAGCAGAAACAGTTGTGGGAATATTTTTCTCGAAATAGAAACAAATTCAATTGAATCACATGAATGACCTCATATCAAGACCTCCTGTTTTGCAGGGAATGACATCTCAAAGGCTTTTTAGAACTGATTTGAAATCTATAGAGAATTCTGGGATTAAAAAATGATTTTCGTCAACATTTTCCACATTAATTGTTTTGAAGACATTAATGAAAATGATTTTCAATTTAATAAAATGGAAAAATAAGCTTGTTGATTTTAGCAAGTCAAATAGTCACAAAGCAATTCTCATAAATCGAGATTAGATTTGATTCATTGCAAAGCAAAACATCAAAGTTTACTCAAAATCAAAAGCAAATCAGCGAAAAATTCATTTAATAAATTATCTAATCTGAGCAAGCTAAATATTCTCAATGCAATATTATATCAAATTTTCATCATTTATATAAATGTTATCTTTTTTTTAATATAAAGCTTTCAGTGAACAGAAGTTTTTGATATCCGAGGATAACTTGTTTTTCTTAAAATTATCGCCGATTTATACCGAAAGCAATTTAATCTAAAAGCACTTAAAAACAGCGATAAAAGCCAAGAGTAATGTGACTGATGTGTGGCTGTGCTCTGAGACCACATCCGATAAATAACACAAAATTTCACTAAAAATTAGGATTCATTTCAAACTAATTTAATATTTATATTGACATCAATTCCATAACAATTCTGACATTTTCACTGATTTGAGCCAAAAATAAAGAAATTTATTTGATATCCCTTTCAATAAACTGCAATGACTTTCATATTTCACTTCATTTTAATAACAAAAGTGATATTCGAGTCATATATTCGTCAACTCATATGACTCGTTATATAAAAAACTTATTAAATGTGTTTTAGGCAAACAATAATTGACAGAAGGATTTTAATTATAGCTAGAACAAGTACACTAGTGTGCCGATCGATGAAATTGTACTCGTTGAAAGATAAATTATAACCAAGGCTATACATATATTCAAAGAGGATTCTGTCTGAAAGGCGCCACTCATAAGAATCAAAGAATAGATTTGAAAAATTAGATATTACTTCTATTGAACCTAAAATTTACCAGTATACTTATTGAAAATAGCTTGGTCATCCTCAAATAATGAGTAAGCAAACAAACAAATCGATAAAACATATGATTATTCGACCAAAGGTTGAATGAAATGAATGAATGAAATACAAAAAGAAATAAAATTATAGTTTAATCACTATTTAGAGTAAATAATTGCTTAAAAGTCAAGTGATTAAGAAGTAGTGGCGCCTAATGTCTGCAATTCTGACGTTTATAATGTAATCCAAAATAAAAACATTAATTTTTTACATAAAGTCATTTTAATCCCATTAAAAAGAATAGAGAGTCACTTTGTTGCCCACTTTTTGCTAGATTATAAATAAATTACACCACTCTTCCCATCGTTGGCTTCGTATCAAAAGGAGAAAAGTTTGAAAACACTGTTTCAATGATTGAAATTCAAAAACATGATTAAAATCAAAGTTTATGTACAAAATGTTTGACAAACTATCGATTCTAGACATTAATTAAATTGGTTTTCAATAAAATATTGAATTTTGCAAAATATGTTTTTTGTTGTAAATTTGAGTGACTCTTGAGAGCAAATTATTGTGAATCAACAGAATAGAAAACCTTTACATGAATTTCAGGGTAGTTTTGAAACTGAATTTGAAGCAAAAAAGTTTCGGATGTCTGACTCCGTGACTTCTGTCTTGTGTCTGGGCATCGAATCTGGGCTCAGATGAGCTCAGATCCAACTGATTGGCAACAAAACCATCGGATGAATCACATCCTTGTTTTAGATTCTTGTAACGAAACAATGAAATCAATTCTTGAAATTCAATATTCAATTAAATTGAAATCAGTTCGCAATCCAATGAAAATTTTTAGTCCTTTAGTTTCTGAACCAATTAATTGTCGTCTAATTGAATAACATTTGAAATAAATATATATTTTCATTGAATATCATCTTATGTTTAGACTTATGTTATCTAATATTCCTCAGAATCCTTGCAATAATCCCTAATATCACATGTCTTATGAACAGATCAAAGGCTATCAAATATTTTCGTTTTGAGTAAAAAACATATTTTCTATAAGAAGAATATATTGATTAAACCAATTGCTTGATAACATTATTTTGTCGGATTTCATACGACGATAATCAGAATATTTTTCAAATTTTTTTAGTTCAGATGATTTTATTATCAAATTTTGTTATTTATTAAATATTTAATATATTTACTCATATTTACATCAATTTTCTTCACTTTTCTCTATTATTATTCAAATGAATGTTTAGTTCAAATATAATGGGATTCAAAACACAATAGAAGTGAAAGAACGACAAGTTGTATAATTTGGGAGTTGTCCAGGACCAATTTTCAAGGACAAACGTGGAAAACTTTCAATGTAGTTGAAAAATAAGTTTAATCTGAGGACAAATTACAATACATTCCCGACAATTAACGTTCTGAAGGCTTTTTGGCTTAAATTAGATTACATTCAATACCAAAGTTGAAAATTCCTAAACGTTTCCCAAATTTGATTCTTTATATTCTGAGCGAAAATAATTCAAATTCATAACAAACACATTGAAATGGGGTATCGGATGACATCATAATTATTATGGTTTCGAACAAAATGCAAATTTCATAACGAAATTCAATATATTTGTGAAACACATCAGAAAATCAAACAAAATGATAGATAAAAGTGAAGTGAAGAGGAATATACCGAAAAATACATAATTTCTGCCAACTTTATCGCCGATATTTCTCTATAAACACGTAAATAAATTAATGGAAATAAAACAAACATGTTTATGTCCAATCGTTGACTGCAATATAATGAGTGGAAAATTTTCAATCTATGTTTGAATAACAATTGGCTTTCATTTATACAAAATTCATATCAATTCTATTTATATATTCAATAGTTATGAGACAAATGTATATTTAGAAAGAGATCCGACGCCCGAAAAAACCCCACAATTATTATGTTTTCAAAGCAGTCGTGTTGTGTTACAGTCCGGACATATATCCGGGTTATAAAATCCTTGGAAATTTTTTCAACAAAACTATTAGTAGTCTTTAGAGCTGAGCAAAAGGGTTTGTGTTAACATAAGACATGAAATTGAGCCCAATTGATAAGAATATTAAGGATTTGTTAATTTCAAATAGATCATTTCTGTTGAATCAGCTAGATGATAAGGCAGGTGCTCGTGAGAGACATGTGATGGTACAAAATATTCGGACCGATTCAATGATAAGCGAAAAAATGTATTTATTTCGTTGAACTTTCAATAAAAATAAAATATTCGGAAAAATAATTTGAATTTTCTTTGAAATTATCGGTTATTCAAAATAGAACTCGAGTTTAAGGCCATTACTAATGGAAAGTCTGAAAATATTATTCATAAACATAATGTTAAATCCCAGAGATCTTTGACAGCGGTCTGACATTGCGCCGGAGCTTACAATTGTATGGCTTTCCAATCGTCAACAGAACAGACTCTGTGCACAACTATGGAATTAATTTTATTTTTAAACGAGGAAATGTGTCTCGAATAAAGCCAGCTATTAATCTAGTTCCATTCTCTTTATTGTCAAATACAAAACAAAAAATATACATATATTTGATGAGTTGAGGCGTCAAAGTGACTGCAAGTTGAGAGTGGAATACCGGTGCGATTGGGTCTCACCTAAGATATGATAACATATTTTTTAGATTAAATGCAAATTCACGGCTTATTCTCCGCATTCATAACAAATGATTTGCATTTTTTGCACAGAATTTCTATAACTCGTGATTACAAATAATTGAATACTTGTGTCGACGACTACTTCTGTATTGAATTGATTGCATTTTGTTTCGTCACTCCAATAGAGAATATGTTCGCATAAAACTCTGTTTAATTCTGTGTCTAATGTCTGTGCCATCGGTTTGATTACAATTAAGTCACGTATTGAACTCTCAGTCAAAGTCCAGTTTTGGGACAATCAGTAAAAACATTTTTATCTAAAGTGAATTTCCGTCTATTCATCAAAAAGCTTAGGGCAAAGCCAATCGGCGCAGCCCTGGGACCACTTGCAGGCTGTGCGTCACCATTGATTATCAACAGATCAGACCAATTGCCGGCAAATAATCGGCAATCAAAGACACATTTTATCAATTCTTGGAACTAATTCAATGGCAAAAGAAGTGCAAGAATTTGGCTGAAAAAAGGCAAAAAGAGGGGAACCGTCGAGAGTTTTAGTAAATATTTTTGATAAATAACTGTTTGATTTGCCGTATCTTTGAATGAGAACAGCTCTCGACAACACCACTACATTGCATACCACGTGGTATGTCTTCAAACAGTGAGCTCAGCACAGATCAGAACAGAAGAGCACAGAATACTGCCTCCAGATTACCAGAGTATATAAGAGCGCCGGTTCTCAAACCACAACTCAAACAACTCTTAAGTTTATTTCAAAACTTTTGAATTCAAAACTAGTTTTTCGAGTTATTAGTCGTTTTGTTGATTAAATTGTTTCATTCAATTGATTTCCAGTAAAAGTCTTTTAGAATTAAATATTTTTTGTGATATTTCACTGAAAATCAAATAAATATTAATTAATTTGGAATTTATATTAATAATAATTGAAACGATTTTCTCCTCTGAATATCGTTTGCCTTCGAAGTGAGCGACAAATTGAAAGTTGATTTGGTTTTTGTTATTCAAGACAACAATTGACTCCTGTTTTGGTGATAATACTTGTGGCTCAATAGACATGGCGTTTATGGTTCCGTTAGTAAAAAAGGACTACGATATATACTCGAAGTCTCCCCCGAAGAATAAGCCGATAATGAAAAGGGACAGCAATTCAAACAACAGCTCAAACAACAACAGCTCATCCAAACTGATGGCCAGACAGCAGAGTAATAGCATTACGTTAGCGATGATCCAACACCAGAAACTCCAGCGACAGAAGAACCCGCAAAGAACTCACAGCAAAAGTGTTAACGACAACCAAATGTATCGCAACAATAGGAACCGTTCGACGTCCAACTCTTCGGCCTCAGACGCCAGCAGCGAAAGCCTCGAAATCATCAGAAAAATGATGCATTTCATCCATTTTGATAACAATTCCAACAACAATGAGAACAATCAGAAACAGTCCAACAAATCGGACAAACAGTCACAGAAGGAGACCCCGAAAGTGCACTGGACGGCCAAGATTTTTAAAAAGCGAAAGAATTCCCTAAATTCACATAAACTGTCGTGACTTCCGAATCAGACTCGACTTTAAGAGAAATTTTTTACGAAATTCCTCTTTTGTACAAATTGTTAATTATTTTTTATATACCATTACTTGAATTTTGATTAATTATTGTATTTAAAGACATATATATTTTGCTGAACGGAAATAAAATTCATTAACCAATCGCTTCAAAAACAATGTCTATTCAATTGGTTTATTCTTTTGACAGCAAAGGTCCTCTTTTTAAACCATAACTGAGAGGTGAAGGGATTTTTCAACTGATATCCTGTTTTTTTTAATGATTACCCAGCAAAATATTCTCTGCTCTGATAAGCGAGTTATCAAAATGATTGACTGATTTTTTCATTGTTAGTCTTCAGTACTATTAAAGGATTTCTTCGATAAATATTTAATATTAGATAATATAATAATAATAATAGTTTTTATTTAGCATTAAAGCAATGAATACATAACATGTTGTATACAATAAATTAGAAGCAATTTTGTAAATGAGTTAAAAATTTTTTAAAAAGAATTTGATTTCGATTAAAAATAGGTAAAGAATTAAAAGTTTTGATACAATAGTTAAAAAAGTTTTTGTCAATTAATTCAATTCGTCTAAAATTAGTTTTTAAAAATATCCCGTTTCTTGAAGTTTCATAAAAAGTAATATTTTGGGCCCAATTATTGGGTACTTTTTGGGGGTAATGTTTGAGATTAAAAACGATTTTCAAAGCAGAATATTTTCTCCTCGACTCTAAGGACATGATATTCAGAAATTTGAGTCTTTGATTATATTCGAGATCGGGTTTTCCAAGTTTTCTACAAATAAACTTGGTTACCTTTCTCTGTACCTTCTCAATTAAGTGGGTTTGAGTCAAAGATGGTGTCCACGAATTGTTGGAATATTCAATTAAGGGTAAAATATAGGTTCTGTATAGTTTTAAAAAAGTATACCCATCAACTTTTTTGCACAAGAATTTCAAATAATTGAATTTTTTGATTGCATTCGATGTTAATTCGTGACAATGAGTATTGAATGAAAGTACGCTATCATAAGTAACCCCTAGGTGTTTATGGGATATCACGGATTCTATGATTTGATTTTTAATTTTGTAATTATTTAAACTCAAATTTTTACGTAAAGTTATTCTCAGATGTTTTGATTTATTTTCGTTAAGTTTAAGCTCTTTTTGCTGACAATAGGCATGAAAATTGTCTAAATCTTTCTGAAGTATAGAAATATCTTCCGTAGATTTGATTGGTCTCAAAATTACTGTGTCATCAGCCCATTGAAAATTAGATGATTTTAGTAATAGTGGTATATCTGAGACATAGAGGTTATACTGAGTGGGACTGGCAGTTCCTCCCTGTGCTACCCCACTCGGAACAGACATCGTTTTCGAAGAGATATCATTATAAGTAACAAATTGTTTTCTATTTTGGAGACTATTTGATAATAATTTCAAATACTGTCCGTTAATGCCCTTCATATTCATGACCTCCAGTAGTCTGTCGTGTGGTATGACATCAAATGCTGTCGAAAGATCGAGGAGAATAATATCTACACAAATGCATTCTTTGTCATTAATTGAGTTAAATATTATATTCTGTATATCAATGTGTTGTTGAGATATATTTACACCTTTTTTATAACCATATTGTTGGGGAGGAATAGCATTGGATTCGACAATAAAAGGATTTATTTTATTCATTAAAATGGTTTCGAATAATCTCAAGAGATTTGTCTGAACCGATACTCCTCTATAGGATTTGAAGCTATTTTTGTTTTTACCCTTTTTCAAAATTGGGGTTACCTTTGCTAAGAGCATCTTTTCAGGAAATTCACCGAATCTTAATATACTATTGAATAGAAAATATAATAGTTTTGTGGAACCGTTTAAACAGTTTTTCAGGACTTTGTTGGGTATGAAAGTGAGTCCCTGAGCTCTATTAAACTTAAATTTTTTATAGGCAAGTAATATGTCATTCATTGATATATTGATATCCGGGAGAAATTGGTTTTCGATATCAAAGTCAATATCAGAGATATTAAGTTCACGTTTATTGAAATTTGTGTGAAAACAATCGGAAAATCTATTGACTATATCTTCACCATTAGTGACAATACAGTCATTGCTGTCCACAAATATATCATTATTTCTTGAATTTTTGAATGATTTTAAATATTTGAAGAACTTTAGTCATATGTCTCTCGACTATTGTGAGCCACCTTCGGGTTGAGCTCCTTCCGGGCCGTTCTGCTGGGGTGCGGCCACATCTCCGAACTCTAACTCATTAAAAGTTCTAATTTTTTGCAAGATTTTCTCGTCTTCGGATAATCTCTCGATATTTCGGTGATGACTCAAAACGATGACGACTGACATTCCGGCCTCTTTTGCTGCTAATCCTTCTTTGCCTGATTTAGTGAGGAAAAGACATTCCTCGACCGGTTGTCCAATTTTTGGCGACGATTTTCGAATAAGTGTGTTTAGTGTCCAGCTTACTGTTGTCAACCATGAGCAATTTTAATTCTTATTTTACACGAAATTTCAATAATAAAAAACCCTTTAAATAATCAAAAATCAAGAAATATTAGTTAAATTATATGTTCGCTATATTCCGGCTGATGAAGACGTATGGCTTTCCAACCATTTTAGACATATTTCCACAGTTTTTGAACATTTCTTTATACTAAATGAAAAAAGTAATAAATTTGTTGGTTTTACTCCAAAACATTAATGACTTGGATTGTGAACAAGATTTCATTTTTTCAGGAATTAGACATTTGACGGCTTCTCCCAATAGTCCTCATTGTTAGGACTAAATTGCATTACTAGATCAGATTGTCTAGTTCAATTTCCTAAATTAATTAAGTTGGTTCCCACTTTGATATTTGGGTACTGTTTGGTAAAACTCTCCGAAAATCAAACCTTTTATTCTTTTTTTTGTCTGAAATTCTGTGCTCTGAGGAAATGCTTTTTCCATTAAATTTTTGTTTTCACTTCACGGCAACACTTTAGGGAACGTTGGATGCGATGCGAACTGTAATCAAACTTATCATTTGTTTGCTTCAATTGATTTTTGTTCAAAAGCTTAATACCGAGGCTTAAAATTTATTACACAATAATACCGATGAATTAGAAGCAAAATCTTGTTTTTATTTCCTTAAAATACGAATTTTCCATTTAATTCGAGATATTTTTTGTGTATTCTTTCCTCTGTTGTCATCCTTTCCTTTTTTTATGTCTATATTTATCCAATTTTTGTGAATTTCCAATGTCTTACTGTTTAGCAATAGAAAGAGGGAGAGAAAAGATTCAGGACTCGCAGCGAGCAATCAATAATAAATATGACAGAAGAGCCGTCATTATATGCCTGTGCCGATGGACTTCACAAAATTTCGCCTAAAAATAAAACAATTTAAAAATAATAGACATATATATGGACTTCAATATATATATATCTATATATCATATATATATACTTCAATAAAAAGTTTAATTGCTTTGTTTAAAAATAATAAAATTTATCTAAAAAGCGGAAAACTATATTCACTTGAATTTTCTTTCTCTCTTCTATTTATTTAAAGATAAAGAATAGATTCTCTTTGACCAAAAAATGAACCAGTTGAAACTAAGGTATTATCGACACAATTTTCATTTGAATCCTCGTTTTGAGCTGACACGAGATCTACAGACATACAGACATACTCTCATCAATTTACAACTAATTCCATTTTGTTGTCTGGTAATCATACCTAGCATACTTTATCAAAACTTCGAAATCAAAGTAACATGAGCATGAACAATTAGCCGGTTCTCACTTAGCGCGGAAATGAGCGAAATATGAGAAATCTCAGGGAAGCTGAACATTGAGATGAAAAAAGCATTTGTGAATTGGAGTAAATGACCACAAATGCCGACTCTTCTACTCTTCTAAGTGTGTTTGCAGTCAGTATTCCCTGTTTTAAAAATTTTTTTAAAAAAACGAATTTTGCATTTATTTCAATAAAATTTTATAATGCGTTTCGTAATTATTTCAAATGAAAATTAAGTAAATAATTATTCACTTAAATTACAAATCGATGAGAAATATTTGTGCTTTAAATGGATTTAAAAAACGTTTGCCTTTGATTTAATTTAACAAATAAAAGCTGTTTTGCAGGTTCCAAATGATTATA